>CAUYPK010010129.1:0-61714 GCA_963574355.1 Loris lydekkerianus
CTAGGTTTATACCCAGAAGACCAAAAGTCACAATATAACAAAGACATCTGTACCAGAATGTTTATTGCAGCCCAGTTCATAATTGCTAAGTCATGGAAGAAGCCCAAGTGCCCATCGACCCACGAATGGACTAGCAAATTATGGTACATGTATACCATGGAATATTATTCAGCCTTAAAGAAAGATGGAGACTTTACCTCTTTCATGTTTGCATGGATGGAGCTAGAACATATTCTCCTTAGCAAAGTATCCCAGAAATGGAAGAAAAAGTATCCAATATACTCAGCCCTACTATGAAGCTAAACTATAGCTTTCACATGAAGGCTATAACCCAATTATACCACAAGACTATGGGGAAAGGACCAAGGAAGGGGAAGGAGGGGGGAGGTTTGGGTGGAGGGAGGGTAATGGGTCAGGCCACATCTATGGTGCATATTTTTATCTATCATAAAAAAAAATAAAATTAAAAAAAAAAAGATTGTTTTAGCTATTCAGACTCTTTTCTGGTTCCAGAGGAAGTATATAATTATTTTTTTCTAGATCTGTAAAATATGATGATAGTATTTGAATGGGTACTGCATTAAATCTGTAAACAGTTTGGGTACTATGCACATTTTAACAATGTTGATTCTACTGGTATCTATGAACATGATATGTTTTTCTATTTGTTTGTGTCATCTGCAATTTCTTTCCTTGGTGTTTTGTCATTCTTTTGGTAGACGTCTTTCATCTCCTTGGTTTACTAAGTTCCTAGGAATTTTCTTTGTTCTTTCTTTCTTTATTTTTATTTTATTTATTTATTTATTTATTTTTTTTTTTTTTTTTAAGACAGAGTCTTACTTTGTCACTCTTGGTAGAGTGCAGTGACATCACAGCTCACAGCAACCTCAAACACTTGGGCTCAAGCAATCCACTTGCCTCAGCCTCCCAAGTAGCTGGGACTACAGGTTCCAGTCACAAGGCCTGGCTATTTTTAGAGACAGGGGTCTCTCTCTGGTCTTGAACTCCTCAGCTCAAGCAATTCACCTTCCTTGGCCTCCCAGAGTGCTAGGATTACAAGATGAGCCACCACACCCAGACTAGGTATTTTATTTTCATTGCAGCTATTGTGAATGGTATTGAGTCTTTGATTTGACTCTCAGCTTTGCTGTCCTTGATCAAGGGTATAGGAATGCTATTTGTTTATGTTCATTAATTTTATAACCTGAAACTTCGTTGAATTTACTTACCTATTAGTGGAGTTTTGAGGTTTTCTAGACATAAGATCATATTGCCAGAAAAAGGAGCCTAGTGAGACGTCCTCTTTCCCAATTTTGATATCTTTTGTTTCCTTCTCTTGCCTGATTTCTCTGGCTGGGACTTCTAGCTCTATGTTGAACAGAAGTGGTGATCATGGACACTCTCATCTTATTCCAGTTTTTAATGGCAATTTTTTCAACTTATCTCCATGTGGTATGACATTGGCTTTGGTTTGTCATATATAATTTTTATAGTCTTGAGATATGTACCTTCCGTGCCTAAATTGTTGAGAGTTTTTATCATGAAAGGGTGCTGAATTTTGTTGAATGCTTTTTCTGCATCTATTGAAATGATCACATGGCCTTTGTTTTTGCTTCTTTTTATGGAGTGAATCACAGTTATTGATTTATGTATGTTGAACCAGCCTTACAATCCTGAAATGAAACCCATTTAGTACTGGTGGATTATTTTTTCAATATGCTGCAGAAATCAGTTTTCTAGAATTTTCTTGGTGATTTTGCAACTATATGCATAAGAGATTGGTCTGTGATTTTTGTTGTTGTTAGTGCTGTGTCCTATCATGGCTTTGGTATCGAGGTGATACTCGCTTCATAGAGTTGGGGAGTTTTCTCTCCTTCTCTATGTAATGGAATAATTTCTGCAGCATGGTACTAGGTTGTCTGTGTAAGTCTGGTACAATCTCCATTCCATACTATTTTCCATAATGGCTATACTAATCGACATCCCCACCAATAATGTGCAAGTTTTCCCTTTTCTCCATGTCTTCACCAGCACTTCTCCTTCATCTTTTTTTGACAATAGCTATTCTAACATGAGTTTTGTGGTTTTAATTTGTCTTCTTGAAAAATGTCAATGGGGGCCCCTTACACATTTATGAATCATGTTATTTGTTTACTTATTGAGTGGTTTTAATTCCTTATATATTTTGTATATTAACTCCTTATTAGATATATGGCTTTCAAATATTATCTCCCATCCCATAGATTGTCTTTGTTGATTGTTTCCTTGGCTGTGCAAAAGCTTTTTAGTTTGATGTAATCCCGTTTGTCTATTTTTGATTTTATTTCCTATTCTTTTGGGGTCGTATCTAAAAAATCATTGCCCAGAACATTGTCATAGAGCTTTTCTCCTATTTTTGTGTAGTAATTTTATAATTTCAATTCTCATATTTATAACTTTAGTTAATTTGACTTGATTTTTGTGTGGTGTGAGATGAGGGTCTAATTTCATTGTTTCTATGTGAATGGTTCATTGTCCCAGCACAAATTATTTGCAGAAACTATTTTTTCTCATCATGTGTTCTGGGCACCTTGTCTGGAAATCTATTCTTAAAAAATAATTTTGAACTAATTAACTCTTTGGCTATAATTATTCTAGGTAATTTTATAAGTTGTATCTTTCACTTTCTAGTTATACATTCTGCTATTTTTAATATTCACTTTAATTCATCCATTATGGTTTTTACTTCAGTAATCTTATATTTTATTTCTAAAAGTTCTAATTTAATCTTTTCATAGGCTTTCTTTTTACTATTGTATTCTTTCCTTATGGGTTATATTCCTTTTATCTAATTAATCATTTTAAACATGCAGACAACCCCCCATAGAACCCTTTTCTGATTAATATTTTTCTGACCATATGCATCATGATTTTTATATTTTAGCTTTATATAATATACATGTCTCAGAGAAGTATTTTTTGGCAGATGTTTATATAAAAATTCATTTTTTAAAACTCAACAATACATTCCTTTTTATAAAATAACATATAGAGAAAAGTCTCGAGCTATGGTCCAAATATAATTGTTAAAATGTTAAGAGTCAGTATTAGATATTTTGAAAAATCATGCTAAGTCTCGGGAGAGGGACCGTGTGTCTTGGACGTTGCTGGTACTAGGAGAACCCTTATGGGTACCAACATAAACAATGGGCATATAAATTACAGGAGATCATATCTTAAAGAGTGGACCCCATCACCTCTCTTGAATATTTTTCAGAGTGGTTTTATTCAGGAGAAGAGGATTAATGACAAAAAAATCTGAACCTGATATTTTGCCTGATTTTACACCTTTCCCACCCACTTTGCACCATCAACTTTTGCAACTGGTTGCAAACTAATCACATCAAGGATAATTCTCTTCCCCTCCCACTGTCTTCAAGCTTTGAGTTTTAACTCCTTTTAGTGAGATACAACAATTAATTACAGTAAAGCATCTTGGTTTTCACTGCAAACTGTGCCCACATTTTTCTAATGTATTTACTTTTTTGTTTTGTTTTTGCTGTATCATCAGGCAAACACAGGGTTTATGGTACAGCATGCAAGCTGTCCACATTACTATACATACAGCAACTATTAGCAATCATGTGAATTGTTTTGTGATCAAGAAGTAATATCTTAAGCATTTTCCATGCTAGCATGGTAGTTTGTTTTACTTATATGTGAATGTTTTACAGTGCTTTAACTACATTTTAGGAAATTGGGAGGTTAGGCATGATATACAAAACATTATCATTTTTTGGATTTTAATAAAAGAAAATAAGTTTCCAGTTACCCTCTTTTTTCAGTATTTTCAGACTATTTTTGTTACGTTGGGAATACCTGTGAGTTTTGGATGTTCTTAAATAATCTCTTTCAGTTTGTCCATTATCTCAAGTCCTTTTGACAGTTATCCACCTGGTTATGGTCTGTAGACTGACATTTCAGTTCTATTATTTTTTGGTTTTTATGCGTGCTTGTGTTAGTGAGTGATAAAGGGAGAGAGAAAGAGAGATCTTCTTTTGCAAGAAAATTATTTTCCTAACAAGAATTCCACATGCTTTTGACCAGGTATGATGACTCACACCTGTAATCCTAGTACTGTGAGAGGAGGAGGCAGAAGGATCCCTTAAGCTCAGGAGTTTGAGACCAGCCTGAGCAAGAGTGAGACCCTGTCTCTACAAAAAATAGAAAAACTAGCCAGCCATTGTGGTAGGCACCTGTAGTTGTAACTACTTGGAAGGGGCCTCACTTGAACCCAGGAGTTTGAGGTTTTTATAAGCCAGGCTGACTCCACAATACTCCAGCCTAAGTGACAGAGTGAGACTGTCTTAAAAAAAAAAAAAAAAAAAAAAGGAATTCTACACAATTTTAATTCTAGAAATGTCTTTTTAGAGAGATTTGACATTTGCTTCTTACTACTTTGAACCTCTGGGAGATCACCACACTAGGATCGATTTTATGTTAATGTCTCAGTTTAGAGATTTATTCACATCTTGTGTATTGTAAATTCAGATACAATTTACTTCTCAGTACTGGTTTGGAGGTTTTTATTTCTTACAGAAGACATTTTTCCCATCCAAAGAACCATAAGAAATAAGTTTCATGTTCCCCAGGGTAGTAGATGGAAGTTTTTACAGTCTCTTCTGCAGATGGTTGAGCCAGATCTTTGGAATAGATATATTAGGGATCCTAGGATCTGAGGTCTTTGTTTTCTGCCTCTTGTGAATGTTGAACTCACAAGCCCCTATTGCTGAGTTCTCTAAAAACCCAAGGCTGCCACAGTACTACCTCCCAAGCCCCCTACACTGGGTTTTAACTCCCAGTTCCTTCCAAGTTTTAGGTGCTGCCTTTCTTCCTTACTAAATCATGTAGAGATAAATATTTTAGGATTTCTAAATCTTTGCAATGGGAAGCATCTCCACACTAATCTGTTTCGTGTTAGTCTATTCTTTGAACTAAATATTGTTTGAAGAAATTAAAATTCTTTTTCTCAAAAGTCCCAGTTTTTAGGACTTTCGAGACCTCCTTTTCTGCTGCCTTCTTCATCCTTTCCACGTGGCTAGTGCAACCATAGGCACTCAGCTCTCTCCAACAGAAGCACAGGGCCAAGAATGTGACTAGATTTATGCAAAACTATGGTGGTTTGTATTAGTGTTCACAAATGCAAACTTCTCCTCACCTCTTCATAGGTGAAAGTATCCTCCTGGCCTCACTAGTGTTGGGTTTGACCATATGACTTATTACTCAGTGGAATGGAAGGAAGTAATATTTAAGTAAAATTGAATAATTTGTATTGGTTTCTCTTGTTCCTAATTTTGGCCATAAGAAAAGGCCATGTCTCTGACAGGGTAACTAGCTGAGGTAGCAAAATAAAAGAATCATATACAGTGTCTACAACAGAACTTAGTGGCAAGGTTTCACCACTTTCCAGCAATATAAAATCATAATAGCATGATGTTAGCAATTTGGGGAACAGGGAGTTTGGAAGGGAATCAGAGAAAGGATAGTAATTTTTGATGGTCCTGTAATAGGAGAATTCTCAAGTAGCAACACGTGTTCATTGGAAGGGTAAGGAGGAAGCTTTACAGGAACCAACACTAAGAATAAAATAAAGAAAAGAAAAATCCAAACTGTTATCTGACAGTGCCCGACAGTAGACTAAAGGAATTCTTCAGGTTAGTTTCGTAAGAAGTTCTTTATGAAAGCAATAAACATTAATGGTATTAAATCTTCACCCTTGTAATATTATGTGACAAAATTGAAAGTGTGTATATATTATATCTAAATTTAAAAAGTACCTCTGCAGCATACAGGAGTAAAGAATTTGTTTTGAAGAAAAAGACATGGGGTCAAGTACTATGGCTCATGCCTGTAATCCTAGCACTCTGGGAGGCCCACACAGAAGGATCACTTGAGGTCAGGAGTTCAAGACCAGCCTGAGCAAGAGCAAGACCTCATCTCCCCTAAAAAGAAATAGAAAAATTAGCTGGGCATTGTGACCAGCACCTCTACACCCACCTACTCAGGAAGCTAAAGAAAGTCATGGAAGACGCCCAAGTGCCCATCGACCCACGAATGGACTAGCAAATTGTGGTACATGTATACCATGGAATACTATGCAGCCTTAAAGAAAGATGGAGACTTTACCTCTTTCATGTTTACATGGATGGAGCTGGAATATATTTTCCTTAGCAAAGTATCCCAGGAATGGAAGAAAAAGTATCCAATGTACTCAGCCCTACTATGAAGCTAAACTATAGCTTTCACATGAAGGTTATAACCCAACTATACCTCAAGACTATGAGGAAAGGACCAAGGAAGGGGAAGGGAGGGGGGGAGGTTTGGGTGGAAGGAGGATGATGGGTTGGGCCACATCTATGGTGCATATTTTTATCTATAATAAAAAAAAAATTAAAAAAAATAAAATAAAATTAGCTTTCCTGGCAAAAAAAATAAATAAATAAAAAATAAATAAATAAATAATTGGGTAAGGTTACAAAAAAAAAAAAAAAAAAAAAAAAAAAGGAAGAAAATAAAAATGCACAGGACGTCCCTACCTTCTCTTTCTTTTCTTGCCAACTACTATGTCTCTGTGTGTGGCCACAAATTTGCCTCTGAACTGTCAATAATACAACTTACGCAAGCACATCTTGTTGGTTACACAATTCACTGTGTCCATGAGATAATAGCCTGGATAACTAGTTAAAAGATACCCACCTAGTGTTTTTTTTTTTTTTTTTTAACAAAGGGCTTTCTTTCTTCCTTTATTTATTTATTTTTATTTTTTTGCAGTTTTTAGCCAGGGCTGAGTTTGAACCCACCACCTCTGGCATATGGGGCCAGTGCCCTACCCCTTTGAGCCAGAGGCGCCTTTCTCCCGCCTAGTGTTAATAGTGGTAGCAGAAAAGAATTCTCCAGGTGCCCTCACAAAGGTGACATTGCAAACGTTTTTCAAATTCAAATTATGACCAGTTTCATA
This sequence comes from Loris lydekkerianus, assembly GCA_963574355.1. NCBI lineage: Eukaryota > Metazoa > Chordata > Mammalia > Primates > Lorisidae > Loris > Loris lydekkerianus. The sequence continues at coordinate 6,998 of CAUYPK010010129.1, forward strand.
ATAGTGGGGTTTTTTTTTTTTTTTTTTTTTTTTGGTTGCTTTTTTGCATAATGGCTGTTTTTATAACAGCCCTCAAGTGCAAGCAAAGACAGTACATGGGACCAGGATCAAACTTGTCACCCATCTCACTGGTTTACATTCTGTCTGTTCTCTTTGGGTATTTAAATTTGTAACCCCAGTCTACACAGACAGAGCATGGATATAGGGGAGGCTTATGGAGCTGGGGCCTCTTCCCTCTTCCCTTCTTGACCTCTGCCTTGAGCAAAACCAGAGGAGTGGCACCTATGATTAGCTCTGGAAAAACCCAATATCTCCTCAGTAGTTTGGTCTGGGGGTAAGACTTGGAGGCAGGAGATATTTACTGCAGAGGGTAGACAAAAGGACTTGGGCATTTCTTACTCATTCATATATGAGTCATTATGTGTTTTCATTTCTATTTTATTTAATCAGAAAAACAACTCTATGGGGTAACTTCTATTATGTCTCTGTATTTATAAAAGGAGTAGTTCAGTCTGAAAGCAGGTAAGAAAATGGGTCAAACCTCTTGGCTGGCAGATGGGTGGAGGTGAAACCAGGATTTGGACCCATGAAGTCTGACTATAAGGCTGATGCGCTCTTGATCAGTATACTTTGTATAAGAAGGCCTTAGTGCAGCTACTGGCTAGATGAATGACTTTGACAAATTCCTCCTCATCTCAGGGCCTCATTTTCCTCCTTATAGAGAGAGGGGAGTTGCCTAAGTATTCTCCAAGGGCCTTTTGCCTCAGTCATGCTGGGATTGGCCCCTGTCATCATGTTGGCAATTGGCCCTGGGTGGAGAACTCCTCCAGTGGATAGGGCGGTGGCTCCAGCATCAAGATTTGGCTTAGGTTTGAGAAGGCAACTATCTCTGGGGCACAGAAGTTATCTCCAGGAAAGATGTGTACCTTCTTTGCAGGATGTGCCTGGGGGTACAGCTCACCCATAGCTGTGTTGCAAGACCCTGGGGAGATTTTAGGACGTCCTTACCTCCACTTCCTTTTCCTGCCTTACTCCTGCCTCTGCCTTTGGCTCCACTGCCATCTTCTTGCCCCTCCGTGGTGACAGATGATGCCAACAGATTGACAGCTGCATTTCTAAACCAGTCAGATCTATTCTAAGCTCACCTACAATTCCAGATGTTAAGACCAGGGAATGCATGAGAACTTCTTTTCAAGGACAGTTCTCTAATGCCATTTCTCATCCAAGACTTAACCCTATAGAAAAGATGAGTGGCTTCCCCATGTCCCTCCACACTTCAAAGCTTTTCACAAACTTGTTAATGGCATTGAGCCATCTTTCTCTGAAAGCCACATTCTAAACAGTGCTCCAGGGCAGGCCTTCCACGGACAGAGGGTTTGTAGCTGGTTTTCTTCACGTTTTGCCCACTCCAGCATTGCTCCCACCTGAAACATCTCTCCAGTGCAGATCAGACTCTACTTGGAAAAAGGAACAGAGTAAAGGGGACTGTGGTTGGTATGCTGTGTGTCTGGATATCTGTGTACAGCATCCTAAGATAAGAGAAGTTGCAGAGACAAGGCAAGAAGGGCGATTACATTCTTTTCATGCCCATGCTGGGGGTGGTGGCAGAGGGGCAGAGGCATCATGGATGGCAACAGAGAAAGTCCCCTAACGTCCCTTGCCTAGGGTGTGAGGACCCTCAGAGGCCACCTTGATGGACACCATCAGTGCTCAGATGGGAAACTGAGGCCCTGAGAGGGGAAGAGATCCGTGAATCAGTGACAGAATGGGCACGACAATGTGGCTCCCGGATGCCATTCCAAGGTCATTTCCTTGGACTTGAAAGCTGCCTCCTTCTGATGGCACAGCTTACATAAGACCAGTGCCTGGTGGTCTGAGTGACAGCTTTGTTTCCAGACTTGATTTTCTCTTGGGTGTGCATAGGTCAGGCCTTTTATAGTCTATGAGGCATTGTCTTTGCTTGCTCCTATAAATCTAGAAATTTTCTTAAAAAGGTTTTTATTTTTTTAGAGAGGGAGATCAGAGGTTAGATAACAACCCACAACAATTTGGTTAAATAATTGAATACCAACTTCCTTTTTTCTTAAATTTAGGGGTTAATTAGGCATTTAAAAAATATATGGCTTTGCTCCTTGCTCTGAGACTTCTGAGACTCCCAGTTGCTACAGCTGAAACGCACATCCTGTTTGCTGACTTTGCTGCCCTCCAAGGTCTGGCCCCGTTTGTCATTTCTAGTCTTGTCTCCTGCTTAGCTGCCCCCACCACACACACACCAGGCTGTGCTTGGCTCAAACTGAACTTCAGTCTCGGCAACATTATCACACTCCTGAACTTTTTGTTCACATGACAGCCTCCTCTGCCCTCAATGACACCCATCGCCTTCTTCATATCCTTAAGTTGTTCCTACTTTTCAAAGTCTGGCTTACAAGTCCCAGCCTCCCTTGAAATTGGAAGTGACCTCTTGCCTATCTCTGAGCTCCCCATCTTATCAGTTCTTAAAGCACTTCTTCCCTTGTAGTGTAATGATCTAGTCATCTCCCAAACGGACTATGAACTCCAAGGCAAGATTCCTATCGCATGAAGTATCGCTGATTTCCCCCCAGCACCTGGAGTGTGTTAATGAGTAATGAATCGAGAGTTCCCACGTCCTGGTCATGAGTAAGACACTAAGTGGACATAGTTCCTGAGACGCTGAGGCCTGAAATTTGAGACTGGAACAAACACAGAGATAGGAAAGAACAGCTGGGCGTGGTGGCTCACTTCTAGAATCCTAGTACCCTGGGAGGCTGAGGCGGGTGGATCCCCTGAGCTCAGGCACTTGAGAGTAGCCTGAGCAATAGGAAGACCCTGTTTCCACTAACAATAAAAAATCTAGCTGGGGCTCGGCACCCGTAACACAGTGGTTATAGCACTTGGCTATGGCACCAGCCACATGCACCGAGGCTGGAGGGTTTGAGCCTGGCCCTGGCCAGATAAACAACAATGACAACTCAAACAAGAAAATAGGCAGGCATTGTGGCCAGTGCCTGTGGTCCCAGCTACTCCAGAGGCTGAGGCAGGAGAATTGCTTGAACCCAAGAGTTGGAGGTTGTTGTGAGCTGTGACGCCATGGAACTCTATTAAGGGCAGCATAGTGAGATTCTGTCTCAAAAAACAAACAAACAAACAAACAAACAAAAAAAAAAAAACCTAGCTAGGCATCATGGCAGGTGTCTGTAGTCCCAGCTACTTGGGAGGCTGAGGCAAGAGGATCGCTTGAGGCCACGGGTTTGAGGTTGCTGTGAGTGATGATGACACCACTGTACTGTAGCCTGGGCAACAGAGTGAGACTCTGTCTGAAGAAAAAAAAAAAAAAAAGAAGAAGAAGAAGAAAACAGAGCTCCTCCATGGAACATTTATGGTGGGAGGAAACCAATTATCCTGGGCTAAAGATATAGATAAAGACCAAAAGGAAGAACAAAATGAGTCCTCTGGCTGAGGAAAAGAGCTGCAGTCTGCTGGCCATGCTGGAGGATGGGAAGGGCAGAATACAGCTGTTCATAAAGCCTCCACACACCCCTGAAATTCTCATTTATGAGACCCGAGTATGTGGCAAAGTCCTCACTTCGCTTTGCTGAGAGTTTGGTGATGGTGGGGAGAGGAAGGCTGAAGAAGGAGTACTGATCAGAAAGTAAAGTTGGGCCTCTCGCCTTTTCTCTTTCGTTTGCTGTCTACGGTGTGCACACCTTGCTCTGTAAGCCTGTACCTTGCTCTTACACTGTAAACCTGCCTTTCTCTTTCTCAGTAAACTTTGCTTCATGTTTGCCTTACTCTGGGGTGTCTGGTCATCTCTCAACCAACAGCACCCCAACAATCAAGGACTCAGGCAGCTGTCTGAAACCTCAATGATTTAGGAGACATGCAGCTGCCTTGAAACCCAACATTTTATTTTTTTAAATCCAACTTTTTAGATTTTCAAGAAGCAGCTGGTACCTCTCAAAACTGTGTATATTTAATAAATTTTCCTTGACTTGCTGAAAATAAAAAAAGAAAGCAAAGTTAAATTTATGAGACATCACTGGGTGTAGTTGCTCACACTTTAATCCTCAGGAGGCCTGGGTGGAGGATCTCTTGAGGTCAGGAGTTCAAGACAGGCCTGAGCCAGAGAGAGCCCCCATCTTTATTAAAAAAAAAAAAAGAAAGAAAGAAAGAAAGAAAAGAGGAAAATTAGCCGTGTGTGATGGTCACACCTGTAGTCCCAGCTGCTCGGGAGGCTGAGGCAGGAGGATGCCTTGAGTCTAGGAGTTTGAGGTTTAAATAAACTGGGCCAATGCCACAATACTTTAGTCAGGATGATAGACCTTATCTACAAAAATTTAAATAAATAAATAAAATTATAAGACTCAGAAAGAAAAAAGAGAAACTAAGAAACCATGGGTTGAGGTACAAATGGAATAATTTCCTCAGGGGAATTAGGAAGCAAAAATGTACTTTTACTGTAATAAGGTGGCATTTTCCCTCTGAAAAGGTAACACTCGTTTTCAGTTAGAAAACGTGGTGGGTCTTGGGATTCAGATAAAGTGGGACTTTTGCTCTCAGAAGCTGGAACATTGAGATGGTAGGAAAAGAGGGTGCTGTAGAATGGAAGTTTACATTTGGAAACTCATCTGCATGTAACACTCTCCCATCCTGAAGACCTCTTGGGAAAAGAGGTTGTGTGTGCTTGTGTTATGTAAAGAGAGCTGGGTAGTTGGAGACACCTCATGTTGGATGTGACTGCAGCTGAGTGTGATACTGATGAGGAGAAGCATTATCTTCTCCTTTGCCACTGGGTGTATTCTGATGGCCAAAGCACTTTCTGCAGTGGTCAAGGTCCTCTGGATTTCCGCAACACCATATTTTGGTGAAAATGGTATCTAGGTCACCACCATGTTTTTGCTCATGGACAAGAACAGCGCAGACCTGCTGATGTAGCAAGCACTGGGCTTTCCAGCCTGTATAGTAGAAGATGACAAAGGACAAAGAGTTCTGGAAGGGGTAAGTGTATGAGATTTTTATTGCTGCTATAACAAGTTATCACAAGCTTGGTAGATTAAAGTCACAAATTTATTATCTTACAATTCTGGAGGTCAGAAGTCTAAAATGGGCTTCACTGAGCAAAATCCAGGGTAGGCCAGGTTCCTTCTGGAGGTTCTAGAGGAAAAACCATCCTCTTGCTTTTTCCAGCTTCTAAGAGCCACCTGCATTCCTTGTTTCTTGGCCTCTTCCTCCATCTTCGAAGTGAAAAGTATAGTATTTTTTTTTTTGAGACAGGGTCTCACTCTATTACCAGGCCCAAATTCCTGGGCTCAAGCAATCCTCCTGCCTCAGCCTCCCGAATAGCTGGGACTACAGTGCCCATCACAATGCTGGGCTAGTTTTCTATTTTTAGCAGTGACAGGGTGCTCTATAGGGTCCTCACTTTGCTTAGGCTGGTCTCAAACTCCTGAGCTTAAACGACTCTCCTGCCTTAGCCTTCCAGAGTGAGTATAGCATCTTTAAATCTTTTCTGCCTCTGGCTTCCACATTTAATGGATCCTTGTGATTAAGTTGGGCTCACCTGGATTGTCCCATGTGCTCCTTATTTTAAAGTCTGGTAAGCAAGACTTTAATTCTATGCGCAACCTTCATCCGTCCTTGCCATGTAACATAAAATATAATCATCTAACTTAACATATGCCCCTGACCCAGCAGTCAGGACGTGGATGTCTTTGGGGATCCATTATTCTGCTTATCACAGTTAAAAAAACAAACAAACAAACAAACAAAAAAAAAAACAGTAGATTGTCTGCTATGGAAATGTGAAGAAATTCTTATCCTGATTTTCCTTCAATCTTTCTCACAAAGTACAAAGATCTTTGAATTGCAAAGGGAAGACTCTACATTTGTTTCAATTAAAGCTAAAGATGGGTTAAGGGGCACTATGAGTTCTGGGCCCCGTTATTGGAATAGAATTTGCCCCAAGATACTAAGGAAATTTAGGGAGGAGATTTCCAAGTTGTTCATGGAGACCTTTGAGGACTTATGGAGAATAGCAAAAGTGTAAGAAAACTAAAAATGGGCAGGGTACAAGTTGTTCAAAAGGGGAAGGTGGATCCCCTGGAATGAAGTTTGACGTTACTTCTGGAAATAATTTTGAATGAAACATGAAAAGAATAGGTCACTAGAGTTCTTTGCAATTATGAAACAACATGGGCTCACTGAGAACAAATCGTATCAGACAGATGCCATTTTCTCCTTTGACACGGTTTCTCCACGGTAGGTTTAGGGAGGAGATTGTGCATCATCAGACTATGAAAACCCTACAGAGGTTTTCTAAGTCAGAAACCATGTAGGATTTTTCTGTACATTATCAGCGGATGTACTGGAGTTGGCACATGCTGGTGCCCGGGAGCCAATTGTGCAATACAAATATTCCCAATGACATCACCTTGGGTAGCTTGAAATCTTTGCACGCTGGAAGAAGTTATGTCATGAATATCAGCAAACACTATCTGCTAGGCCTTTTGTCTCCTCTCATAGTCAGTTGTTAAACATTGACTACCACAACACTGCCTGTACTGTAAGTATTTAAGACAGTGCCAAGACACAGCAGGTGCTCCATAAGTGTCTGCTGAAAAAATAAATAACTTGAACAAGAAACTAAACAGAGTCTGTCATAATAAAACTGTGGTCAAGGAAGGCGCTTGTAGCTTAGTGTGCAGGGCGCTGGCCACATACACTGAAGCTGGTGGGTTTGAACCTGGCCCAGGGCAGCTAAAACAACGACAACTGCAAAAAAAAAAAAAAAGTCTGACATTATGGTGGGTGCCTGTAGTCCCAGCTATTTGAGAGGCTGAAGCAAGAGAATCACTTGAGCTCAAGAGATTGAGGTTGCTGTGAGCTGTGATGCCATAGCACTCTACCTGGGGCAGCAGCTTGAGACTCTGTCTCAAAAAACAAAAAGCAAACAAACAAAAAAACTGGTCAAGATAGAGATAACTGAGACATAGGCTTCTGCAGTAAAAATCTAAACAACCAAAGGAACAAAAAAAAAAAAAAAGAAAAGAAATAAGGAAAAAGAAGAATCAATGCTAAGTTGCAGAGACTTTTCTTTTTCTTTCTTCCTGTTTTTTTTTTTTTTTAGTAAATTTATTTCAGGTTAATGTGAGGGTACAAACAACCAGGTCAAAATATTTGATTTGGTTAGGTAGAGTCCCTCTTGTGGTTATGTCCCACACACAAAAAGTGTGCCAACCCCCCGTACAGTGCCCATTCAGTGACAGCACTCCCCTATTATTCCTCCCCCCATTTTTAAATGAAATGAGTTTTTCACCCATGTGGGCATGCATCATATCATCTACTGGCTTCATATTAGTATGGAGTACATTGGATAATTGCTTTTCCATTCTTTTTTTTTTTATTTTTTGAGACAGAGCCTCAAGCTGTTGCCCTGGGTAGAGTGCTGTGGCATCACAACTCACAGCAACCTCCAACTCCTGGGCTCAAGCAATTCTCCTGCCTCCGCCTCCCAAGTAGCTGGGATTACAGGCACCTGCCACAATGCCCAACTATTTTTTTTTTTTTTTTTTTTTTGGTTGCAGCCATCATTGTTGTTTGGCAGGCCTGGGTGGGATTCGAACCCCACAGCTCAGGTGTATGTGGCTGGTGCCTTAGCCACTTGAGCCACAGGTGCTGAGCCAGCTTGCTTTTCCATTCTTGTGATACTTTACTAAGGAGAATGTGTTCAGCTCCACCCAGGATATTACAACAGATGTGAAGTCACCATCTTTTTTAAGGCTGAATAGCATTCCATGGTGTGCAGGAGAGAATTTTCTGAGAGTGGAATAAAGAATTCTGTCATTGGTCCCGCAAGTCTCCAGTAATGCCTACTAGCATGAGAAAATGAGTACATTGTATGATACAAAGAGGTCTTCATCATTGGAAATGATAAAGTGAGTCTAGAAATTTCATGGCAGCAAATGTGAATTCCTGTTTGGCAGGCCTGGGCTGGATTCGAACCCCACAGCTCAGGTGAATGTGGGGATTAAGCAAAAACTAAAATAACAGTAACAAACTATGCAAACAGAGGATGAAGTAGGGGTGAGAGAACATAGCCTTGTGGCATGAGCTATGAAAAGTGGATTTCAGATGATGACTCTGCACCATCGTGCCCAGATCCCAGGCACCACGTAGTTGAGATTTGGAGAAGAGTGACTAGCATGATGGGAAACAAAATGTGTCATGTAAGGCAGAATGGAAAGAATTTCGAGTGTTTTCATTGGAAAAGGAAAAACTCATATGAATATGAGGTTGACATCCAATATATGAATGACTATCTTACAGAAAGGACCATCACACTACCCAACTCCAAGGAGCACTGCTGACCTGGTATTCTGCAGACACCCAGAGCTGAGCAACCTTCAGTCTGCACAACTTAGTCTTGCATGAGGCAAGGAGTTGCCATTTCAAATAGTAAGAGCCCCTGAGAGTTATATTTCAGCTCAATTTCAGCAAAACCCTCAGAACTCTGGAAGAGGATTTCCCTTGCCTCAGATGAACTGAACAGCCACATGGCATGGAGATAGAATAGGAGATTCTGACAACAGAAAAGCAGAAGGAAGCTTTTACTGGATGACTTTTAACATTTTTCTAACTCTGAGATTCACGAATGGTGGCGATGGAGCTTCTACTCATGCTAGGCATTGGGCTTTATAGACCTGGTTTGATTTAATCTTCAAAACAACCTCACAAAGTAGATATTTCTTTCATTTGCAGATAGGTAAGTGAGACTCAGATTAATCCCTTGTCCATAGTCATTCGATTATTAGGAAGTTCAGCCAGGATTTAAACCTGAGAGTATATGATTCCTCACTTCTTCCTGGACCACTGGGGATTAGGAGGAAAGCTTCCCCCCCACTCCCCACCACAGGACTATTTGCACTGTGACTCATGTCAATACCAATACCACTTAGGGAGACTGGTAGGAGGAAGCTCACTGGAGTGAACATCAGCATAGAACCATGGCTGTGGGTACTATTGACTGGCTAGTGGTAGCCATGTCTTAAAGGCAAGACTTTACACTGGTGCTGGAGCTGATGTCTCTGAGGCTGAAGATACCCTTCCCCTGCCTTAGGACACCAGATGTGTGGGATCACAGTCTTACTGGGCTCTTTCCTTTGGGATGTCACTAAAAATTCACAATACCCCAAGCTGGGCATTATGGCTCATGTCTGTAATCCCAGCAATGGGGAGGCCAAGGTAGGAGGATACCTTGAGGTCAGGAGTTCAAGTAGCCTGAGAAAGAGCAAGACCTCAGCTCTACAATAAATAGAAAAATTAACCAGGTGTAGTGGCTTGTGACTATAGGCCCAGCTACTCAGGAGGATGAGGCAGAAGGATCTCTTGAGTCCATGAGGCTGTAGTGAGCTACACTATGCTTTAGCCTGGGTAACAGAGTAAATATGTATCTCAAAAAAAAAAAAAAAAAAAAAAAAAAAATAGAAAGAAAGAAATTTTACAGTACCCCAAAGAAAATGCAGGTGCTCACAGAAACAGTTTCTGACTGAATCCCTCCCTTTAGATTAAAGGCTGTGATCCAGGAGTCTCTTAATCTCACCTCCACTGAAACTTAGGCCCTGAGTGTGACTCTGCAGGGTTCATAGTCAGCCCCAGGATTGCTTGCTTACAAGTAGCTGACAAACTAGGAAGAATGATCTTTGACTCATTCGCTCATTACACAACTAATCAGCATGGCAGAGCTTGGGTGTTCACAGTGTGTCACCTCGCACTAGGGCCACACCTCTCCATTGCTGGAATAGCTTGCCTGGGTAGCTCCTGAAGCTTTAGAAGATATTTATTGACTTGGAAGAACCAGTGCCTTTCCTATTACCCAAGGAGCTGTATCAAGACTGCAATTTCCTACTTGCCTGTAATGTAATTCTCCAGTGTGAGAATTTGGCTGTGGGCTGATATCGCATCTTGAGCAATTATTTTGAATTTCTCTGGAGCCACTCCTGTTGACAATGGCTTGTGCTCACACCTAGGATTAAAGTCTACTTATTATCAGAGGGCAAACACCTGTCCTCACAGTGAACATAGCTGCAATTACAGCCAGGGATCCACATCTCATTCTCTTTTAGGCTCTCCAAGGCACTTCTTGTTTTTGGCCTTGCTATTTTCCTGTCTGAATTATCTCCCTGTTATCCAGGCACTTCAGATCTGAACATTATTCTGTTCCATCCCCCCTCCACCATCATTCTAGCCATGTCAATGAATTTGTAGTCAATGAATTTTACAGTATTGTAAATACTGACCCCACAGATGAGACAGCGCCGGAAAGGTTGTCCAACCTAAAACAGCAAGTGCCATGGTCTTGCCACTCAATTATCATATCCCCTTTAATTGACAACTGTTGTAATGTGTGGCAGAAGCAATGAGAAAGAAATTGGCAGAAGGCAGTACACAACTTTATTTTTCTAGTTGATTCTAATATTGCCTTGGAATTCACCACGCTCAAAACTTTGTTTTCTTTTTGTATTTTTAGAGACAGTCTCATTCTGTCACCTAGGATACAGAGTGTTGGCATGATCATAGCTTCCTGAAGCCTTGAACTCTTGGGCTCAAGAGATCCTTCCACTTCAGCCTCCCAAGTAGCTAGGACTATAGGCACCTACAGCCATGCTCAGCTAATTTTTAATTTTTTTGTAGAGACAGGGTCTCACTATGTTGCCTAAGCTGGTCATGAACTCCTATTTGAAAGCAATCCTCCTGCCTGAGCCTCCCAAAATGCTGAGATTACAGGCATGAGCCACTATTCCCAGCTGACCAAGCTCAGAACTTTACAAATATATTAAAGTGACATGTTAAGAATGATGGAGAGCTCTAATACACAGTTATTAAGAACCTATAGTGGGTTCTGATCCCCAACTCCTGCTGCCCTTCCAATGACATGGGTTGAGAATTCTCTGCAGGCAGCCCACGTCTCCTGTCTCACACCGGCTTCCTTGCCCTGGCGTATCTGCCTCTTTTTATAGGATTCTATTGCTACACATCATCTTCTGCACGTGCTGATGGTGCCATGTGTGGATGCCGAGTCTGAGAAAGGCTCAGTCTCTAACCCCAGAGCCCTGAGTGTGCCCTCTGCTCACATCCTTCCTGTAGTGGCTGTATTCATATAGATTGTGGTGGCAAAAAGGAGTTCGAAAGCCCCATCTGGCTAGAGGAGTACCTTCCAGCTTTTGTTCAGAGCTGAAAATGGTTTGTCCATTTGTAGGATGCTCTGGCATTTCCTGTGCAGCAGAATGAAATGCCTCAGTGGCGAGAGGAACTGCGGATTCTGCTTGTTCATCCCATCTTGCCCAATATCTCATATTACAGAGTCACAGTCGTCTTGTCCTCCGTCCTGCATCAGAAAGGCAGAACAGTTGGTGAATAGTTTGAGTCCTTCGGCTGCAATCTGTAAGGGATGGAGTAAGGTACTATCTGTGTCATTCTGATGGAGAAATCAGAGGCAGGTTTGATGGGAGGACATGTCACCTAACTGTGTCATTCTAAAATGAGATGGTTTACTGGCTACAACAGGCTGCAGAGAATTCCAAAGAATGCTCCTTCCTTGTCAGAGGCATCCTTAGTAGATAGTCCCTGAAAGAAAGAGATTAAAAATACAGTTTGCTACATGTACCTCTGTAGAGTAAAATTTTTAGAAGTGGAACTGTCAAAAGACCTGAGTATTTGGGCATCCATATCTAGTGTCTTTCTTGAGCTCTGAGAGTGGCAGGAGCAGTCAAGATGACTGAGTGCCTACAGCACCTCTCTCTGCTCACAGGAACTGTAATCTCTATTCTGACTGCCCAGGGAGTCCCTGCTAGGAGTGCCAGGAAAACAGGAAGTGGTTTAGGGTAAACAGTGAGGTCTCTAAAGCCTCATCACTGATTACTATTTGGAATGGGAGAAATGACCACAGTGAATTCTGGACTAATCAGAAAGACCTCAGGTCTTATCACCAAGAAGATAAAAACTACTGGGTCAAAAATTTTACTTTATTTTATCTTTTATTTTAGAGACAGATTCTTGTTCTGTTGCCTAAGTTGGAGTGCAGTAGCTCAGTCAGTCATAGCTCACTGTAAACTCAAACTCCTGGATTCAGGTGATCCTCGTACTTTAGCCCCCCAAGTAGCTGGGACTATAGGTGTGTATCACCACATCCAGCTAAGTTTTTATTCTTCTTTTTTTTTTTTTTTTTTTTTTTTGGTAAAAATGGCATTTCATTATGTTGCCGAAGCTGGTCTTGAACTCCTGGCTTCAAGCTTGGTCTTAAACTCCTGGCCTCGACCAGTCCTCCTGCCTGGGCCTCCCAAAGTTCTGGGATTATAGGTATGAGCCACCGTGCCTGCCCTCCCCCTCCAAAATTAATACTAATTTACATGGTTTGTACAGAGTGTAGTTAGTTGCCTGGAGAAAAGCTAATCTTTTAGCCTCTTTGAGTTCTAAGGTACATGGAGACTTATCCAGAATGTTGGTGGTTCATGAAGCTACTTGTGTTAGGCAGAGTGATGTATTGGCTATATAGGCAGATCTCTGGTGAACTTACATACCCTTCAATACTTAGCCTCCCTGGGCCTAAAACACAGTTTAGGAGTTGGGAGGTTACAGGGGACCCAGCATGGGTCCCTCAGCAGTGGGGGGAGCTGATGACTGTTGCCCTAGAACTTCACCCATTTGGCTTCAGATCCTTCCTCTCTTTTCTTCTGCTGTCCACATCTCTACCTACAAAATAAATGTCCTTTGCTCTCCACCTGAGCTTACAGCAGCGGTTCTCAACCTGTGGATCGCGACCCACAGGAACTGTATTAAAGGACCATGGCATTAGGAAGGTTGAGAACCACTGGCTTACAGCGTCTGCGCACTCATAGCTTCAGCTTCTTACTACCTGTTTGCTGCGCCTTTCCACCTGTTGTTCAATGCTCAACATCTCTAATGACCTCTAGGGTCCTTTAGGGCTCTGATGATCTAATCTGGTCATTCTGTGAGTCTCTATAAATACCACATCTGCTCTTCCAGGCTACTTGTCTTCCCTCAGACATTATCCACTGTTCTAGAGAAGACAGAAAAATCATTGTCTGTAACTTATGATATTTAGAGAGAAATAAGGTCTTGTCTACCTCTTTCCTCATCAGAGTGGGTTGTTACATTGTTGGACAGCTGATGGTCCCTGATAGACTTGGAAGTTGTTGCAAGATAAAAGTGTTGAGAGGTAAGAAAGTTTGTCCTTCCTTCCTCATACTGTCATGGAGAGGGGGAAAGCACGAACAAGGCTTTAACCCCTTTTTTCCTCCCCACATTTCCCTCTGAGGGAGGAAGAGTGACTAACTGGAATTGTAAGTCTGAGCATGTTCTCCTCCAGAGCAGCCTACTCTCAGCAAAGTCAGGTTCTCTGCGCCTCTGTGCAATGAACTTATCAGAACATCTGACCCTCAGGGAGGGAGGACTATAATTTTGATAGTAAACACTAGGACATCTGGGAAGGTCAAGACATGGTCTCCTTTATCAGCTAGAAGATTTGTATCTTGACCTTGATCTGCCTAACTCCCATGATAATACTTCAGTTGCTTTGGAAGGTGGCTTAAGGAAGAGGAATGTGGTTAGTTAGCACATCATTTCCCAGTGCACTGCCATTCCTGGGTATGGATGCTTAAGAAAGCACCTGTGTGAACTGTGAGTGCGGAATAGGGTGATGTGCTTATAGGGTCTTGAAGCAACCTGAGTTGCAGAGGAAGATACCTCCCACCAAGGGAGTCCCAGGCCCATGACTGATGCTTTATACTTCATTTTCTCCTTGGCTGCCAGTCATTTTTCTAGGGTTCGACTGAAAGAATCATCAAATTCAAATCTGTCCAAATATTAGCATCATTATTTTTGGGTCCCTAATATGAACATTCATTTGACTGATTACTGAGACCTTTAAACCAGCAAAGCTCATACTTGTGGAAAAGAGAATCAAGCATGATTCAAGTGGGTCATTAGATGTAAAAGTGAAAGATGCTTCACCCATTTCCAATCTGTAGCTCTAGGACACATTCAGTTAGGCTACAGAAGAGACAGTACTTCTGGTCCAGAGCATATACTTCAGCTCCAACTTGCAAGGATTTCTCCCAGTCCTTGCCATAACGGAATCTTCAATCAACAAGTTTACCCATCTTTAAGGTTGGCTGCTTTTGAGGATCCTCCCTTGAGGCCAGGTGTTCAAAACCAGCCTGGGGAACATGGTGAGACCCTTGTCTCTACAAAAAATTTGAAAGTTAGCCAGGTATGGTGGCATGCACCTGTGGTCCCAGCTACTTGGGAGGCTGATGTAGGAGGATCCTTTGAGGCCAGGAACTGGAAGTTACAGTGAACTATGATCATGCTGCTGCACTCCGGCCTGAGCAAGACAGACCCTGTGTAAGACAGTCCCTGTTTCAAAAACAAAACAAAACAAAAATGAAAATAAATAAATAAATAAATACCTAGAAAACTGTCTCTTCCAGGGAGGGACCATTCTCTGCAATAGAAGGAGTCCAATACAAACAACCTGTCTGTAGGTAGCTGACAGCTCCCCTGCAAAAGGGAACCATATCAGGGGTTTGGGCTTGGTCTTACTGCTAGGAGAGCAAACACTCAGTCATGGCAATAGTCAGAGGAAGTTCCTGTCCTTGAGTTTACAAAACCTTCACTCTTGCCACCTTGATTTCTTCTGCCATGGGTAAATATTTGCATGAGAGACAGATGGTGTCACATTTTCATTTATTTTGATAGGCTCTCCAACGAACTTCTTTGCCAAACCTTTCTGTCACCAATCCGTTTTCTTTGTTACAACTCCTTGAACATCTGGCCAACAGACTAGCCATTTCCTGTGAATCTGCAGAGTGCATTTCTCATGTATCTCCACTGTAGATCCATGCCTGAAGCCATCTTACTTCACAGGCAAAGCAGACTGTATAATCTATCAGATTTGCCTCTTGGAGGGATTTCCCTTTCCCGCTGTCTCTCAGGGTCCATCCTAAAGGGAGCCTAAATGCTGCGCATTCCGTTTCCTTCTAGCACATCAGGCACAGTCATCTACATTAGGCCAAGAAATGAGACCATGTCAACAATGGGGTGAGAGCGTGACCAACCAGCACCCTGAGACTCTGAGCCACTCGCTCATATAACTTGCTCATATCTTCGGGGTCTCTTGATGGAGTGCTGCTAAGTATGCTGGACTTGAGTTTGGGCCTTAATCCCAAAAGACACACTCTCTTTTTTTCTTTTTCTTTTCTTTTTTTTTTTTTTTTGAGACAGAGCCTCAAGCTGTTGCCCTGGGTAAAGTACTGTGGCATCACAGCTCACAGCAATCTCCAACTCCTAGGCTCAAGTGATTCTCCTGCCTCTGCCTCCCAAGCTGGGACGATAGGCGCCCGCCACAACGCCCAGCTATTTTTTTGGTTGCAACCGTCATTGTTGTTTGGCAGGCCCGGGCTGAATTAGAACCTGCCGGCTGAGGTGTATGTGGCTGGTGCCTTAACCGCTTGAGCCACAGGCGCCAAGCCCACACTCTCAACTGTCATAATCTCAAGTGTTGAAATCCTGAAAAATTAAAATTCTAAAAATATAATTCTTGAGAAAAGTAATAAAGATTTCTTTTCTTTATTTCTTTTTTTTTTTTTTCTGAAACAGAGTCTCACTTTGCTGCCCTTAGTAGAGTGCTGTGGTATAGCTCACAGCAATCTCAAACTCTTGGGCCCAAGCGATCTTGCCTCAACCAAGGAGTAGCTGGGACTACAGGCACCTGCCACAATGCCTGGCTAGGTTTTTCTATTTTTAGTGGAAACTGGGTGGGGGGGCGGAGAGGGGAAGGGGCCGGGGACAGTTCAGTCTAGCTCAGGCTGGTCTGGAACTCCTGAACTCAGGCAATCCACCCACCTTGGCCTCCCAGAGTGCCAGGATTATAGGTGTGATAAAGATTTCTTTTAGAGACATTTATTTACTTTTTGGGATTTTTTGGAGACAGTCTCATTCTGTCACCCTGGGTAGAGTGTTCTGGTGTTCTATCTCACAACAACCTCAAATTCTTGGGCTTAAGCAATTCTCTTGCCTCAGCCTCCTCAGTAGCTGGGACTATAGGCACCTGCCACAATGCCTGACTAATTTTGTTATAGTTGTCATTGTTATTTAACAGGCCTGTGCTGGGTTGGGACCCGCTAGCCCCAGTGTATGTGGCCGGTGCCCTAACCACTGAGCTATAGGTGCTGGACCCTAAATAAATTTTTAAAAAGGGATTTACTTCAAAAATATATGAAATATTCTCTCCAATTGTATTATCAGGTGTACCCAGATCAAGTAGAATGATTTTGAAGTGTTTCTTCTTTTTCTATTGTCTGTAAGATTTGGCATGATTTGTTTTTTGAAATTATCTTTTACTTTTATTTATAAATATTCGTTGTCTATTTTTTGAGACTTAAAAAAATAATAAGATGTTAACTGATGACTCCATACTGAATCTCAGAGTCACAACATTCTATAATAGATATACTCTTATTTGACAATGTGAATGTTACTTTCTTTGCATTATTATCATTATTATTATTGCTTAATATTTTGAAGCAGCAATTCTGTGATTTCTTTTCTGAATGTATTTATGTCCGTTCATTCTTTATGAGGTTTTTGTTTCTAGTCCTTATCTTAAACATTGTTATTGTTATTACAAAAAAAAAACAAAACAATACTACTGTGGATAATAATCAATAGAACACATGAAGAATCCATCAGCCCATAATAATAAAATAAATGGGTAAATAACTAGCTAAATAAATGAAAAGAAAGAGACAACTCTTTCTTACAGAATAATCCAACTAATAATCATGGAAGAAAAGTGGGAAATAGAAAACCCAGTATTAAAACACCACAGTAATAAATTTCTGCCAATGGGAGTCAATGCCAAATATTATAATGGCTGGACAAAATTTTAAGGACCAAAAAAAAAAAAAAAAAAAAAAGATTTCTGCTAGCTTCAAATACTTCCTATAATTTTTTATTAATAATTATTGTGGTGATCTTAATACGTATCTATAAAATTTTTGGAAATTCTCTCTTTAGGGAAGAGAACTTAATTTGCTGCTTCTTGACCGTGGGCTCACTTCTCTTTGTGACTCGCTTTGAACAGAAAGAGCATACAAAGGGAAACCAGTGACTTTTCAGGGGAGAAACCGGGCAGACATCACTCTAATTGAGTGATTTTTAAGCTTAATATCACCAAAAATAAGTTAGATTGATGTCATACTACCCGTGAAATAGTAAGGTCCCATCACCTTTGCTCAATATATATATATACTTATTTTAGCTAGGAGAAAACATCCAATAAACCTCAAATGAAGAACATTCAAAAAAATGTGTGGTCGGTATTCTTTGAAATGTTGATACAGTGCCGATGCACCCCGGCTTGGTCAGCGCCAGCCACCGAGAGGACCTGCCAGCCTTCTGCATCTCCGCCCCATAGGTGTGGGTGCAGCGGCAGAGGGCGAGTGCTACGGAGCACTGCCGGTCCCTAGGTAGTCCAGGGAGACCCCCGCGCTGCTGCTGATGGCAACCTCAGAGCCACCCTTGAACCTAGAAAGCCCTCCTCTGATTGCACTACTTCTCTGTGAGCATTTCACAGACCTAAGGGTAATACAGGTTCTCCCATTCAGGGATGAACGGGACCCCTCACTTTCTAGACCTGAAAAATTTCATGAATGGACTGTATGCATTCATTAATGCGTTCATTCATCTGCCCCAGCGGGAAGAGACTATATCTATTCATGTTGCACTCATTCATCTTACCCCAGCAGAAGGGCCTGTATCCATTCATTGGTGCACTCATTCATGTGCCCCATTCATTGATACACTCACTCATCTGCCCCAGTGGAAGGGACTGTATCCATTCATTGATGCACTCATTGATCTGCCCCAGTATAGGGCCTGTATCCATTCATTAATGCACTCACACATCTGCTCCAGCGGAAAAGACTGTATCCATTCATTAATGCACTCATTCATCTGCCCCAGTATAAGGGTCTGTATCCATTCATTGATGCACTCACACATCTGCCCCAATGGAAGGGAATGTGTCCATTCAATGAAGCACTCACTCATCTGCCCCAGTATAAGGACCTGTACCCATTCATTGATGCACTCACTCATCTGCCCCAGTATAAGGGCCTGTATCCATTCATTGATGCACTCACTCATCTACCCCTGTATAAGGGACCGTATCCATTCATTGATGTACTCACTCATCTACCCCTGTATAAGGGCCTGTATCCATTATTGATGCACTCACTCATCTGCCCCAGTGTAAGGGACTGTATCCACTCATTGATGCACTCATTCATCTGCCCCATTCATCGATGCACTCATTCATCTGCCCCAGTATAAGGGCCTATATCCATTCATTAATGCACTCATTCATCTGCTCCAGCGGAAGGGACTATGTCCATTCATTTGTGACCAAGTCCTAGCCAAATGTAACTACAAAGGACCCACGCAACTACATACACCCTTACACAAAGAACCCAGAAAGAAAGATTTTTTGACTTAAATTCTTTCCCTCTGCCAGGAGTTCTAGTGCTTTTTCTGTATTCTTTTCTGGTAAATAAATCCTGTCTTACCACTGATCTGAAGTCATTCTTCGAGTCCCCAACACCAAGAACCTACTGACGTAGAAATTACAGTAACAGTATGAAGAGAATAAAAGAAAAAAAGAAAGAAACTCTGATAGATTTGGTGGAGACCAAAGGGACATAAGAATCAAATGCTAAGTGGCATCATGAATGGGAATTAGGTGAAGGCTGAGAGAATGTTCTGTACTATCTTTCAAACTTTTCTTCAAGCCAAAAATGGTTTCGAAATAAAACGTTTAAAAAAAATAAGGCGAAATAAAGACAAGAATATTTATCATCAGTAGACTCAGACAAGAGAAAAGGGACAAAACTTTAGAGGAATTAGAGACCCCTGGAGACCCAAATACTAGAGTAAATATAAAGTAATATTAGCCATTTAGAGCAGCAGTATAAATACCATCGGTGGTGATAAAATGTATTAAAGTACAATATATGACAATAGTTCTGGGGGGGCAGGTAAAAGAAATTACTGGTTTAATGATCTTGTACAAAAGTGGTAAAAGAATTAATTTAAATTATAAAAGACAAGATGTGTATTATAATCTTTAGGTAACCAATAAATAAACTTTAAAAATATAGTGATAAAATGCCAACAAAGGAGATACATTTTTAAAAAATGAATTAACAATACCTGAATTTGAACCTAGAGAGTGTGGCTGGAGAGACAGCATAGTTAATATGAAAGCACCTTTTCCATCAGGAAAGCGAAAATACACAAAGAGATTACGAAATTGAGATTCATGAATTAAATGTATACAGTGCCTTCTGCTGGGGCAAGGTGAATGAATGCATTAATGAATGGATACAGATGATTTCCAAGAAACTAAAATGTCCACGGCAAAGTTAAAATTCACATTAGATTTAGTTTAGAACTGAAACTCTATAAAATTGCATTCTCCTTTTCAGAAAGCGGATGAGATTTTCCCTATAATTAGCTGTTACAGTATCAATTCACATTCTATTATTTCCACTAAAGAATGTTGTGTTCATGTATAAACATGAAATCCTCTCTTTTCTTGACCACAGAAATAACATTACAGCAAGTAAATATTTTCCTTTCTATGTCAAATCCTACCTCAAACGTAAGGTACATTTCCAACTATTAAACATTGAAACATCCTTCACATTTCTTTTGACTTATAATTTATACTTTGGTCCTTTCAAAGTCTTGAATAGAGATTTTGTTGTTGTTTTGCCTCATGCATTAAATTTTATGTCTTCTAAAGTTCTATTAACAGGAGGCAAGTTGCTGGAAGCTTTGGAAGTAGCTTTGTGAAAGCTAACTTTTCAGCTTAGAAAAATCTCCCTGGGGACATCACAGAGACACAGAAGCTATAATAGTATTTTGTTTTCCTCAGCACATCCCCAGATTTTAACGTGTCTGAATTTAATGCACTAGAAACAAGCACATGTTATCCAAGCTAAAATCTCTTCTCTTATCTCAAATCTGTCACAAAAATACTAGTTACTAAATATACTTATATATAAGGGTAAAAAAAAAAAACTAGCACAATGACATATTCACAGTATCATCTGCAAACACAGAAGGGCCTTGCTCCTTGAGGACAAATAACAACTTATGGATATTTCTTGACATTTATATTTCCTTTTTGTTTCGCCTGCAAAGATCACATTCTTCAAATTGAACAGAATACGTGTTCTGTTTAAAATGAATTATAGGCTCATTCCTGCAGCTCCATGGTTAAGGCACTGGCCACATACACTGGGGCTGGAAGGTTCAAACCTGGCCCAGGCCTGCTAAACAACCATGACAACAACAACAGCAACAGCAAAAATAGGCGTTGTGGCAGGTGCCTATAGTCCCAGCTACTTGGGAGGCTGAGGCAAGAAAATCACTTAACCCCAAGAGTTTGAGGTTGCTGTGAGTTGTGACATTTCAGCACTCTACTGAAAGTGACATAGTGAGACTCAAAAAATAAACAAACAAAAAACAAATAAAAAATAAAATGAATTGTAATATTACTCAGTTTATCCTCTCTTAAACGCTAATGCATTGTGATAATTTTTAGTCTTGGCATGTAGTGGAAACTCTCCTACAGTGCTATGGATAATATAATCCATCTATAAAAAAGATAATTCAAGGAAAAATTAATTTAAATCATCTTGTAATCTACAATTTCAGTAACAGTAACTGTAAAAGGTTGGTAACAACAATGCTTCCCTACAAATGTTTTTAGAGTTTTCCTCCATGAAACCAATGTAGTGCATCAATCTCAAGTAAATTACACTTTCCCTGAAATTTTACATAATACGTGTTAAAAAATGTTAAATTTCAAAATTTTTCTTTTCAGTGCTGCTAGCCTTAAGTGAATCCCCAAATTGGATGTAATCTGAGCACAGAGATGAATCTGCACATATAAAAAAAAAACATGCTTAATTCACGCTGCCATTTGATATTAGAGAAATCTTAACCTTTGAGAAAGAAACTTAGTATTATTTTTAATTTAACCTACAATTTTTGCTGTAGAAATATACTCATAGTTTCTGCTTTTTAGCATATATTAACCAAATTCCAACTGTTTGGTATATACTATGTTAAGAGTCTTTAATGTGACAACATATATTCTCATTTCTTTGACGATGACAATATAATCACATACAGCATTGTGAGAATCATATAACCTTCTCATGCAAAACAACACACTGACACATACGAGCTCTTTCCTGGTCCATTTTGATATTTTTATGCATTTACTTTGCTTTCCCTGCAGTTTTCTTAGGGTTGATCTGCTGGAGAGAGGCAGCAGCTTGGGCTAATTTTTAGTCTTAGCATAAATTGGAAACTCTCCTACAAGCGGGTTTATGAATAGGAAGCAGAAAACACCATTGCTGTAATGAAATCAAAGTAGATTAGAGACTCTCATGAGCAGTGTAAGATTGGAATTCTGGAAGGAACCTCGAACATCTTCTAATTCCACATTTGACTGCCCTGCCAGAATATATTTGATTGGAATTCATTTAACAATATGGTCTCAAGTGAACAGCCTAGATAAAGTGTAGAAAAATTGGGAGGAAAGTTTTGTAGTTAAATTTAAATTTTGATTTAAAAACTTGATATTAAAATATAAATTCATTATAGCAATTATTAAAAAACAAATGTACTTAAACTAAAGATAAAGCGCAAATTTCTAACCAAGATGTCCCAATTTTGAGCTGGGGCTTCTATTTGAGGAAACCTGTCTCCAGCTCTTCAAATATAACTTCTAGCGTGGGTGCTTGAATTCACAGTTTTGAAGCAATCATCGTGTATCACTCCTATCACTGACAAAGAAAAAGAAAATCAAAGGGTGTTTCAGCATTTATTAATCTCAATAACTGTTCCAACTCCAAATTAAATATCTTAATGGTAGGAAAATTTTAAGTTTTGGTTTTACTTATAGTTCCAGATATAGAGCCCATGTTAAATGAAAGCTAAGTAGGGTAGCACCTGTGGTTCAGTGAGTAGGGCGCTGGCCCCATATACTGAAGGTGGTAGGTTCAAACCTGGCCCCATCAAAACTGCAACAAAAAATAGCCAGGCATTGTGGCAGGTACCTGTGGTCTCAGCTACTCGGAGGCTGGGGCAAGAGAATCACCTGAGCCCAGGAGTTTGAGGTTGCTGTGAGCTGTGACACCATATCACTCTAATGAGGGTGATAAAGTGAGACTCTGTCTCTAAAATAAATAAATAAATACTAAGTAAACAACCATTCAGAATTCTAGAAATCTACTCTTCCTAAATGCCTACGCCAGTCCCTCAAATTCTACCATATTATATACTTAGGTTTATCCTTGCTTTGTATTAAAGTGGAACAATCTCTAGGAAAGATAAATCTTTTTACCTAGTGGTATGTAATTGTATAGACTACACATCATAATATTATTACTATGGTATTAAAACATCAGAATGGAAAGCAGGATTCACTGAGGAAAATACAGAGAACTAGTGAAGAGTTTCAGGGTCCCAAGTGGTACCTCTAGGCCATAGGGCAGGGTGGAAAAAGGAGAAGATATTCAAAAGCATTAGGAATTTCCTGGTGGCAACTACCTTCTTCATACCTTGACTTAGAGTCAACTCTGCCCAAAAGACTGGGAATACTTGTTGTAAAATCCTTACCCACATCCCAAAGTCAGGGTTATAGATTGTGATGCCAACGAAACATCTTCACTTTCTAGGCTGTCCACTTTCCTTGCTTACACCTTCCCACGCAGTAACCTACACAAGCTCCTATTTGAGGCTCTGCTTTAGAAAGACCTTCCTGAAAAAAGGAATTGGATGTGACTCTTCCTCTATACTCTTCCTAAAATTGATCAATCATCCTCTATACCAGTGTCAACCAGTGTGCCATGAGGGGTTCTTAGGTGTGCCATGAAAATTTTTAAAGATCATTAATTAAATTATTTTTTAATTATTAATTAAACTATTTTCAAGAGAAGTTCAAAGCACAGTGAGAATATCCTTTTTAAATTCCCTTTTTTAATCAACATAATTTAAGTGAGTCATGGAAGTTTAACTAGAACAGCAGTTCTCAACTTGTGGGTTATGACCCCCTTGAACTGTATTAAAGGGTTGAGGCATTAGGAAGGTTGAGAACCACTGAACTAGAGGTTCAAGTGTACATGAGATAAAAAAGGGTGAAAAACACTGCTTTTGTACTTCAAGTGAAGTCATTCCTGATAACACGTTCCTAAGCATTTGCATTTACCACTTTTACTTCTAATTATAAAATGAATGAACTCGTTTCTCAGAAAAGAGAGTTAATGGTGAGATGATGGAAGAAATGTTGGTATACATTCACATATGGGAAATATTTTCCTCTCTTTCAAATCATACTATGCCTAAAGCCAACATTGATGTTATGCCCACTTTAATTATTTTATAATATGTATTTAGATACCCAAGTCAGAAAGGTTAAAGAAATTCCTAAGTAAGAATCTTGGGTCTCAATTATAACCCCTCTACTCCCATCCAAAATTCCAATATCCAATGTACAGAGCCAGTGGAGTACCATGCACAATTAACATCCAGACTAGATCACTCTTAACAGGCCCCTCTTCTATAATAATTCTGTCCTTACAATCAGGAAAGGAAACTCTACCTACTGTTACATGCAATACACAATAATCCAAAGAGATAAAGACTGTTTCAATCACATCTTATTTTTATTTTTGAGACAGAGTCGCACTTTGTCACCTCTTAGTAGAGTGCCATGGTGCCATACCTCACAGCAACCTCAAAACACTTGTGCTCAGGCAATTCTTTTGCCTCAGCCTCCCAAGCATCTGAGACTACAGGCACCCACCACAACACTCGGCTATTTTTTAGAGACAAGGTCTCGCTCTTGCTCAGCCTGGTCTCAAAGCCCTGAACTCAAGTAATTAACCCACCTCAGCCTCCCAGAGTCCTAGGATTACAGGCATGAGCCACCATGCCTGGCCTACATGTTATTTTTACTTTTTCAAATATTTCTTTGTCATACTCCTTTTAATCAATGCCATTTTGCATTAATATAGGACCCCAACTTCAAATTCCTCCATGAGATTCAAAATAATTACATACCAGTTAGTTGTTGGTTTCACAATAGTACTACAAATGACTACAAGTTTTTGTAAATTCCTGAAGAACCAAAAAAGCATAACTATTATTCACCTACCAGTTTTTATTCATCTAGCAATTTGGCTTTGATCCTTTGGGTTTAGTTTCATATGGTAATACACATATTGTAAGTCAATAATCAGTAACTAATTTTAATAAACTCAGAGCATCTGCAAAAAGTACAATTTAAGCAACTACTAAATTATATCGCTTTTTCCTTGGCTCATTCCATTGTTTTGAAACAGGTGGCCATTAAAAACAATTTTAATGAAATTATTTAAATTCCATAAAATATTTTACATGTGCACCAATCTTTGAATGTGTAGAACAAGATAAGACACTTACTGTTTGAAATGTTAGGTACAAATAAAACTATTGTACATAGAATAACAAATATGATATAATTTAATTTGCTTCTTCATCCGACCTAAAATTGCTTGTCTTTATTCTATTATTGAATCAATAAACTAAGGCCAGGCATGGTGGCTTATGTCTATAATCCCAGCACTTTGAGAGGCCGAGGTGGGTGCATCACCTGAACACACAAGTTCAAGATCAGCCTGAGCTGGAGCAAGACCCCACCTCTAAAAATAGCCAGGCATTATTGTGAACACCTGTAGTTTCAGCTACTTGTGAGGCTGAGGCAAGAGAATCACTTCAGCCCAAGAGTTAGAGGTTGCTATGAGCTATGACACCATGGCATTCTTCTGGGTATGACAAAGTGACACTCTGTCTCAAAAATAAATAAATAAATGAATGAATAAACAGGTTTATGAAATAAAATCAGTCCTAATCTAGGAAATTCTATATTTTTAAATTTTAAGTTCTCATTATCTGAAAATAAATATAAACAGATCATTATTATCTGATCTTATTACTAAGGAAAACTGAATTGAATCATTGAAATACAGAAATATGCAATAGTGAAGTTTTCTGATGGCTACCCAAAACAGGATTCATTTCTACAATAAACCATAAATTCATGAAGGTATTTGTAAACTAGTTTCTCTCTTTCTATATCTATACTTGTACTAGCTCTTTTTCTACATTTATACTTATACCAGCTCTGGTTAAGTAGACTAATATATTTATGATTGAGATCATGTTTTTATTGCAAAGTTGTGAAAATATGATAATGTATTCAATATTAGTTCACTTGGGTAAGCCTAAGCTAGAGGAAATAAAGAATTTCATTGGTCAAATAGAAAATGTTTGAAAAATATAACATCCAAGAAGATGATGACAACGGCATAATACGAAACTCCAACAAGCTAGCAACCTGATTTGGTAACAGGACTTGAGTTCATAATGGTATGCATCCCAATAAAATAGTTCAAAATACAGGAGAAGAAACAGAAAATGACATCAGAAAACTGCTGTAATGATTTCTATTTAAATGCTTTTTTACTAACCCAGAGAGGTATAATTTATCATGAAATGAATGGAGTAATATTTAACAATGAGAAGAACCATCAAGAAAAAATTATTCTAAATTGCTGTGATATAAGATTTTATTTTCTTGAACTGGCTGTAAATTTCTTTGCTAAATTCAAGTTGTTTCCTATACTGCTGAGCCCACAAAATTTATGTTTTGATTTAAAATGCAATAATGAAAAGAAAGAAAGATTGACATTACTTTACATGGTAAAATTGTTTCTAGGTATTAACGTACAATAAAATTCACTATATTCATTCTAAATAAACTTACAATCTTACTATTCTGCTATTTTCACATAAAATATAATATCATATGTGAATGTAACCATGAAGAAATCCTATAAATGTCTGCCCAGCTTTGATGATCCATTATTAAATAGGAACATCCATACTGCTACCAGAGTAGAGCAAGTCCATAATCATGGAATCGGCTGTTATGAATCATGAAGAGTTTGACTATACTCTAGATCAGGCGTCCTCAAACTACAGCCCACGGGCCACATGAGGCAGTGTGATTGTATTTGTTCCCGCTTTGTTTTTTTACTTCAAAATAAGATATGTGCAGTGTGCATACGAATTTGTTCATAGTTTTTTTAAAAAACTATAGTCCTGCCCTCCAACGGTCTGAGGGACTGTGAATTGGCCACCTGTTTAAAAAGTTTGAGGACCCCTGCTCTAGACCATCAGAACTGTTGTCATACAGCACTCCAGAACAAGTAACAGCAACAATGAACACCATTCAGTAAGACACGCCCATACGCTGACATGAACACAGTTATGAGGCTCTGATATACCAAGGTTTTAAAACCTTATTGAGTTGTTTGTACAGTGCTGCCAATATACATGCATGGTTTAGCAAACTTAATATCAGATCTCTTACAATGACAGCTCTGATGGCCATTCCAGAAAGAGCTCCAAAATTCCTTTGAAGGGTGAACTAGGCACTGGAATCAGTGCATAGCTTCCCATGTGGAGTACTTCAAAGGTGATCACCATAGTGCTATTCAGCAATGAGGTATATAGCACTTTTTCTAGGATGAGTTCACAAACAGACCTCGTATGTGTATGTATGTATATATAGCATGTATATGTAGGTATGTGTATGTATATGTGTGTGTGTGTGTGTGTGTATTTGTAACTATACCCATACTCTTGCAGAGTTCGGGCTCCTACCACAGTTCTCACCTTATGGCCCCTTATGAATTTTATAAAGAGAATTTTCATCATGTTACAAAGAAATGATACAAAACAAAAAAATTTAAATTTGCACATTCTAATTTATTTCCTAATTGGAATGAAATACTATTTCCTAATAACTATAAGAATACCCCAAAATTCATCCCAAGAAAAATATATTTAATATTTAAGGTATGTTGTTTACTAAAATATTATTTGTAAAGGTTGATAATACCAAAATTAACAAACATTAACTTTCAAAGGAGTAAATATGCTACAACAATTAAAGTTATTATTTTCAAAAATGTTTTAGGAAAATAGTAAACATTCCCAATGTAAAGTTAAATAGAACACAAACAATTCAGAAGTGTTCATATATATAAATATATATATTCAAATTGTAAATACTTCCAATGGAAAAAAGTGGAAAAAAATAATGAGCATTTTAGGATTATAGAATTACAAATGACATATTATTATTGCCACTGGGTAGGTCTAGTAATATTTTACTGTGAGGATTTTTTAAAAAATAAGGCATCAATTTAATAATTGTAGCAAAATGTATAATAGAAAAGAAGTCCCTACAATATACACAAATTGCCATTTTCAATAGGCTGAAAGCAATTCAACCAATTTCTTACTTCAATCAATAGTGTAATGTTAAAACAGTATCTACTATTAAAACCCCCATGGTAAAAAAACAAACACAGTCTTTCTCAAATATTTTGAGGAATAAATTTAGCTACTATCCTGTTATGTAGCTGAGAAAAAAAATCCTAATGCTCTTTCCTGCCAGCACTGCAAAATCCCAACATTACAGAGGGCAAAAGGGCAAATATTTTTCTTCATAGCACTCAGTCTGTGTGTCACAGAGATTAAGCCACTTGCCCAGAGACAAACTGAAAGTTACACACTGATAGGCAAATCACTGTGGCCTCCTGACTTGGAATTTAACCTTTTTCTTTACGAAAGAAAATCCCAACTTTAAGTGGGCACATCATCCCACTCCAGCCCCAACATTTAGCCGTGAGGAATGGTTAAAATGTAAGACTCAAACTTACCTTTAAATCTCATTAACGTCAGTACAGGGCAATTTGTTTTTTTATTTTCTTTGACTTTAAAACTAAACTTAACAGCCAGGTACATCAATTATTGTTAGAGACAAGGAGTCATTAAAAATAAATTTATTAGGCTCTTAAATGACCTGACTTCACTGCTGCTAAACCAAATTTTATAGAATGCCATCTATAATAAATCCTGCATGAGTATTTGGAATAGCAGCGTTTATATCTGTTGACATCATAAATTCTAACTAAGATAGATTTAAAACTTAATATTTTAAGAATAAAGAGTATATTTATAGTGTCATCAATTAATAATAGCTTCTTTCAACATAAATACTCATATTCCTCCTTGAAAGATACACTCTTGTATTGCTGCAAATTTCGTATTCATTATTTTTGATGTATTTAATGACTTTATTTTCTAATTTTGCTTTTTGTTCCTTCTACTCTTATGTATTTATACTTTCTGTATGTCCAACAGAAAAGATTCACAGCCTCAGACTTGGGCCAACACAGAATTTCTGATAGGATGCACACATCAACATTTATAAGTGGAAAACCACATTACAGTTAAGTGACTGAGAAGACACCCTTTATTCTGAGTTGATAACATTTTCTCTTTTCTGTGCCCAAAAATAAATTTGTCACCCATATCTCCACTACTGTCTTCCTTCCTAAATAAATGGTACCTAAACAGGGCAGTGCCTGTGGCTCAAAGGAATAGGGCGCTGGCCACATATATCAGGTGGTGGGTTCAAACCCAGCCCTGGCTAAAAACTGCAAAAAAAAAAAAAAAAAAAAAAAAAAAAAGTGGTACCTAAATAAATGATATACAATTTCCCAAGGTAGAAACAGTCATATTTCTCTCATTCCAAAAACTTTATTACATGGGAAAGCCTTTTTCTATCTAACTGCCCATTTCTCTCCAATTTCAATGCCACCTCCACTTTACTGAATTCCACCGTCCATTATCACCATGACATACTATTCTCCCCAATTCTTGACATTTGTGTCATAATATTTTTGATAATTTCTCCCCAGAGTCTATTGTCCACAGTACAGCTAGAGATCTTTTAAAATACAAATATAATCACACAAGACTTGATCCCCATGTTTTTTGTAGTTATTGTCTTATTTTTCTCAATTCTATTCTGTTACTCATTAACCAAAAAAAAAAAAAAAAAAAATTCTTCAAGAGATGGCTAGGTTCATTCACTGTTCCCCTTCCACTCATTCCAAATTGGATCTAGCCTCCCCAAATACCCTAAAATAAGTCTTGTCAATCACAAACATGCTCCACCTTCCAAGTTCATAGATAGCTTCTTTTATCTCTCTGAGACCGCCAGGAACATTGAATCCTTCTTTACACTTCTTTCCACCTGAAATGATTTTCTCTTCTTCCTCCAGGTAATTCCATTTAAGTCCTCTGGTTCCTCTTTTGCTCCTGACCTTTTGACGTTGCAACATCACCAGGATCTTCCCTGTACCATCCTCTCTTCTTATTTATACTGATATCTAAGTGATCACCTAGTCTCACATATTTGTATTCCTAACCTTGACTTTCCTTTGAGATTCAGATACATGTATCAAACTTTCTCTTTGATATCTACACTTGAATGTGTAGTAATCATAAAAATCAATGTTCCCATTGCTACTCAAGGAGTTTTCCCCATCTCAGGAAGTGGCAGTCTATTAGTTTCCTATTGTCGGTGTAGCAAAATCATCACAATCCCAGTAACTTAAAAAAAACACACACGTGAAATTTTTTGTCTCATAGTACTAGAGGTCAGAAGACTAAAACGCAACTCCCTGGGCTAAAATCAAGGTATTGACAGGGCCAGTTGCTTTTGCAAAGATGTTGAAGACATCCCCTTGCTTTTCCTAAGTTTTAGAAGCCTCCTGCCTTCTTGGACCCTTGGCTTCCTCAAAGCCAAAGTGTGGCCAACTATCTCTTGGATGCTGATTTTCTGCATCACTTTGCCATGTTTTGTGGACCCTTGTGATTGGAGCCACCTCACTGATTCATGATGATCACACAAATTGTAGTGATTAGAAAATATTGGCATTGGCTCAGTGCCCATTGCTCAGTGATTAGGGCGCCAGCCACATACACCAAGGCTGGCAGGTTCTAGCCCAGCCCAGGCCTACTAAACAACAACTGCAACCAAGCTGGGCATTGTGGCGGTTGCCTTTAGTCCCAGCTGCTAAGGAGAATGAGGCAAGAGAATCACTTAAGCCCAAGAGTTCGAGGTTGCTGTCAGCTGTGATGCCCTAGTACTCTACAGAGGGCAACATAGTAAGACTGTCAAAAAAAAAAAAAGAAAGAAAGAAAGAAAAGAAAAGAAAAAAGAAAAGAAAAGAAAAGAAAAGAAAAGCAAAGAAAAGAAAAGAAAAGAAAAGAAAAGATTGGCATCTTTGAAGGTCAAGATTCTGCTCTACCACATACTTTATTTATATCCTCAAATCTAATCCTGGGCATCATATTCTCATAATTTATTCTTTGTGCAGTGCTTGTGATAACCTTATTGAATAAGATTTCAATATAAAAGGGCCTGCCTCTGAGCTTGCAACTTCATTGCCTTGATAAACTCGCTCTCGTCGTTCTTACACTAACATAATGCATTTTCTCTCATTCACATGACTTTGTAGTGTATTTTAACAATTTTAGGACAAGTTACTCCTTCTTGATCTTCTTGTCAATATTGCCTTATTTACTCATGAAATTTCATTTTTTCCTGTATAAATCTTAGCATAGTTTGTTAAGTTCCACAAAAACATCCAGGTGGAATTTTTTTTGAAATTGCTTTTAATGAATAGATTAATTTGGAGGAAATTATCTTCCTCATATCCATTAATTTCAGAAATTTTCTCTGCAAAAGTATTTGTAAGCTTTATTTCCTAGATACTATGTAAATTTGTTGCTATTGTGAATAATGTCCTATTATTTAATATATTTATGCCTAGTTAATATAAATGTAGGAAAATGTTAAAATGTATAGATTTATTTGATCTGATAATCTTCATAATAGTTCTAATTATTTGGTTATGGATTCTGCTGGTTTTACTGGGTTTATAATTACCTTTATTATAAAAACAAGTGTACTTTTCTTGTTTCTTTGTATTTCCTTATAGCTCCTAACAGAACTTTTCTCTAAACAGGTGTTATAATAGTGACTCTTATTTTTATTCATGACATTAAAGTTAAGATATCTAAATTTTTCTACTAAACAGGTGATTGACATGTAACTAAAGAAGTTCCTTACTATTCATACTTTTCTAAAAATCTTGATCACAAACACATGTTTACATTTATAGAATATAAAATTTATAAAATGTTACATTTCCTCAGCATTGATCATATTTTTTTCTCTAAGTTTATTAATTTGATGAACTGCACTGATAGATTTTCTAAGGTTGAACCATCTTTGCATTCTTTGGATAATTCTTACTTAATAACAATTTATTTAATATTCAGTAGAATGGTATTAATAAATATTTTACTTAGAATTTTTTATGTGTTTTGTAGGAAATAAGCAAATACTTTTAACATTTTAGGAGAGGAAAGATTTTTCTTCTACCCTTGTAGGTTCTGTGATTGGGCCTGAGAATTGACCTGACAAAAGACAGATTAATAGGAAAATATTATACAAATTTTATTTGATATTAATATTTTTACATGATCTAGAAGACTTTGTAGAAAAGCAATAAAAGCCCAAACAAGTGAGCAGCTCTGAGAAGTTATGTACCATCTTAACAAAGAACAGTAAATTGTGGAGCTATGATAAGACAAAGAAAAAACGGCCCAGGATAGGAGGGGTAAATTATGGGAAAGTAAACAGAATATATATAATGGAAGCTAATGGAAGACAAGAGTTGTTTTAGTAGGTTTACACTGATTTATCTTAACATCCACTGCCCATCTCTGGTGATAAGAATGTTCTCCTCTTCCTGGTATAGGGAGGGCACCTTTCTTATAGGAAATGTTCTGTCCTGCTTTTAGGTAGAAAGGGGGAAGACAGAGAATTCTTCCAGCATCTGCTGTTTCTCCAGATCCTGTACCTCAAAATAATCAATATGCCAAAGTGGCATATTTGGGGGCTGGCATGTCCTGATTTTTTGTTCTTCTTATCCATTTTTGAAGTATATAAAATGAGCTAAACAGAATCCTCTGTTTTGCAAGTTAACTTAAAATATATAAAATGGGCATTATGGACTAAATTATTTTGCCAATATTTGCTCAATTTGCAGTATTTGCTCATATGTTGAAACCCTAACTTTCAATGTGATTGTGTGCAGATAGTCTTTTAAAGAGATAAATCAAGTTAAATGAGGTCATAAGGCTGATACTCCAATAGGACTGGTGTTCTTATGAGAAGATTAAGAAGCATGAAGGATGGCCATGCATGGAGGAAAGGCCACATGAGAATACAGAGAGAAGACAGCCCAGAGAGACCCTGGGAGAATCCAAGTCTGCTGACACCAGAATCTTAGACTGCTTGACTCCACAACTGTCAGAAATGAATTTATGTTTTTTAAGCTACTGATCCATGGATTTTTGCTATGGCAGCCTTAGCAAACTAATACAGACAGATACTCCCTGAATATTTGGTAGAAATTACCTGTTATACCATTTGGCTTTGCTTTTATGGAGAGAAGTCTTTCTGGTATTTTAATGCATGGGTGTCTTTAGGTTTTTTTATTCTTGTATATTTTGGCATTTCCTATTTTTCTAGAAGTTTATTTCAACAACAGTTTAATAATTTCTAGAAACGTATCTCTCTTGCTGGAATTTTGTGGGTATCTCGTGGTTCATTGATTCATTTTTATTATCTTAACTGATAATTCTGTCTCTGGTAATCTCCCCTAATTCCTCCCGCATTACTTTTTCCTATTTCTGAAATGGTCTCTACTCTGATGTCCACAGGACTCATCCCCACTTCAGTCAAGTGTTTACTCAGATGTGATTTTCTCAGTGTAGCCTTCTTGAACCATCCTATTTGGAACTGTTAAGCTCCTTATGTGTATTTTGCACCCTTGCACTTATCATCTGCCCAGTTACTTTTTAGAACTTTGTCTCTTCTTATTCTAATTGAAGTTTCTTGGGGGCACAGAGTTTGGTCTATTATTTTTCTTATTATTATTTTATTTATATTTTCTCTCTTCCTATTTCCCTTAACTCGTATATTCATGAATGTGGTCATTTCATTAATCTCTTAAGCAGTGGTTCTCAACCTTCCTAATGCCATGACCCTTTAATGCAATTCCTCATGTTGTGGTGACCCCCAACCATAAAATTATTTTCAAACACCTGTATTTGTACAGGGTGTATGTGATGGTTTTAGGTGACCCCTGTAAAAGGGATGTTCAACCCCCATAGGGGTTGCAACCCACAGGTTGAGAACCACTGCTCTTAAGAAATCAGGATTTTATTGTGGTATATGTACACTGTGGAATATTATGCAGCCTTTAAAAAGATGGAGACTTTACCTCTTTCATGTTTATGTGGATGGAGCTGGAACATACTCTTCTTAGCAAAGTATCTCAAGAATGGAAGAAAAATATGCAATGTACTCAGCCCTACTATGAAACCAACTATAGCTCAAGGAGAAGGGGAAAAAGCAGAGGGAAGGAAGAGGAGGGGGGAGGATAGGTGCAGGGAGGGCAATTGGTGGAACCACACCTATGATGCATTTTACAAGGGTACATGTTAAATTTACTAAGTATAGAGTATAAATGTCTTAACACAATAACTAAGAAAATGCCAGGAAGGCTATGTTAACCAGTGTGATGAAAATATTTCAAATGATATATAAATCCAGTACATTGTGCCCCATGATTGCATTAATGTACACAGCTACGATTTAATTAAAAAAAAAAAAAAAAAAAAACAACATTTAGGATTTGCTACTTTTTAAAGCTATTCTCATCTAATCTGTTGATCTTCCCTTCCTCTATGCCTGCTTAGAAAGGGGAGGAGCTTGTTCCTCCTTCCATACAAATCTAAGTTAAATACATAGGTAAATACATTGTTTTCATTTCCAACTTATAAGTATACAGCCTTATCTCTTAAATATCATGACAATAAATGCTTTTATCAGCACCCTTGACTCTAGTTCAGCTGGCTTTTCATTGCAAAAGAATGTATAAACTAAGTAGCAAACTTTTTCTTAAATGCCCTAGAAAAGGGTAATTCTGTGTTTTGATTTTTTTCATTATTCCTTTTTCCTTTCTGTGACAAATGACTATTCATATAGCAGCACCCAGTGGTTAACAGTCTAATCAGCCCGGAACACGTGGTTTCTCTTTTTAAATTGATTTAATAGGGTTGAACTCATCTTATTCCATTTGATTATGTAACTGCAGGTTTTCAGGCTATAGGTATAAAAGGTCAGATGCTAAATTTGAGTATTTAAAGAGAGGAGTAATTGGGGTTATTATATCAAGGAGGGATTTAATGATTATTGATGAGATAGTATTTACATGACTAATACTTGGCTTCTTCGAGATTTATTCACTAAGACTCTACTGCACTGTCAGAGGAGAGTCGTAGAGCTGAATATTATTCGGATGAAATGAAAAATTTGAATTCTAACCAATTTTAAACTCATTTGAATATCTAGGAATATCTAATATTAATATATACCACATATACTCCCTACTTTAGTGGTAATTAGTTTTATGCTGAATTTTAATTTTTTTTTTTTTACTAAATCAAAATATACCCATTTTATGGTTATATGAAAAAGTATGTTAACTATGTATCTGGACCATGTTCTTTTGCAAGTAGGCAGTTATTTAGGCAGAAATATATCCCTGTTAAAAAAAATTGGATGCCCTGAAGCTATAAGGCTCTAGCACCTTGGGTTCCTACATAAGCAAACCGGAGCCCAACTCAATGCAAACAGTGAAAGGAAACCTAATCAACTTAATCAAGAAACTGCCAACCTAATCTCCAACTAGAAACTTTCAACTTTCACCAAATATGTTTTGTCTTCCTTCAATGAACATATTATAAAAGTTTCCCTCAAGCCTTCTTGGTAGAGTTCTAAGCCTCTTGAGATCTGGTGCTATCAGATTCATGAATCAGAGAACGCTCAAATAAACTCCTTTAAATTTTAATGTGCTGAAGTTTATCTTCCAATACAACTTACAGTCATAATATTGGCAAACATTAGAAAGCTGAGTAAAATGAACATGGACAGAGATGTGAGAAAAAGAAGCCTCATGCACCACTGCTGGGCATGGCGCTAGTTATGCCAGAGATAATAAGAATACCGAATAAAATAGAAATTAAGTTTTAGGTCACATACCAAGGAAATTTTTTTCTTGTTTTTTTATTGAGCAATAATAATAATGCAAAAAAAAGTAACATTCACATTCTCAGATAAGAGTATGTCTATCATAAAACACTTTGACTCTGAGGTTCAATATGGAGTCATCAGTTAACTCCTTATTAATTTTTCCAAAGTCTCAAAAAATAGACAATATAGACAATATTTATAAATAAAAAAAGATAATCTCAAAAAACAG
Source organism: Loris lydekkerianus (assembly GCA_963574355.1). Classification (NCBI taxonomy): domain Eukaryota; kingdom Metazoa; phylum Chordata; class Mammalia; order Primates; family Lorisidae; genus Loris; species Loris lydekkerianus. Next base: position 42,475 of record CAUYPK010010129.1, read on the forward strand.
ATCATGCCAAATCTTACAGACAATAGAAAAAGAAGAAATACTTCAAAATCATTCTACTTCATCGGGATACACCTGATATTAAAATTGGAAAGAAATGTATTATAAAGGGAAATTACAAACATATTTCACTTATAAATGAGGATGCAATACCAACTTACATTTTAATTCAACTTGTTAACATGTTGTTTAGGTTATTGCATACCAAGGAAAATTTTAATGGGACCATAAGGGAACAGATGTAAATAAGTTTATAATAGGTTTGGGTTTTTTTTTTGTTTGTTTTATTTTTATTTTTTATAATAGGTTTGTTTTTTAAGAAGACAGGTGATAGGTGTCGATCACTGAGAAAACTACTAAGAAGAAATGATGCAAAACTCCCAATTTCAATAAATGTTAAATGCCTAATCCTGTGTGGAAAAATAAGGAAAACAGTAACATTCACCAATTTTTTACTTTCTCTTTTAAAATGCTTTTACTTGTTCTTAAGTTTTTACAAAAACTGCTTTTTCCTTATCCACTTGAGTTAAGTTTCTATGTGGAGGTTTCAAGGCATTTGTGGTTCTTATTCTAATTTCCAGAATTAAATTTGTAGCTCACTTATGTTTATTCATTTTTGTTTAACTTTCATAATGAAAACTATTCGATGATTTAAAATTTGCATTTGGTCACTGGTTTTGTCATATTTTAAATGGTTTACTACTATTAAACGTTGTCATAGAAATCTCTTATAATTGCAAATAGGTTTCCTTTTTGATATAAAATTAATTTTGCAGTATGTTTTATACTTTCACCAGATTTTTAAGAAATTTTAGTCTATTATCAATTTCCAGGTATTTTTATTGTCATGATAAGACTTACACAAAATTTACCTCTTTAGATTTACTGACTTCTTGAATAGAGTATGCGATCACTTTTTAAAAATATTTCATGGACATTTTTATATTTCATCATTCATTATTTCATTTATATTTCATTTTTATATTTAATATAAAAATATTTCATAGACATTTTTATTTATTTTTTTTTTCTTTAAACTTATAACATTTTATTTTGCTGTCTTTTTTTTTTTTTTTTTTTTAATTGTGGAGAAGGGGCAGGGAAAGAAGGCGGGGGAAGAGGTGAGTGACAGGGTTGGGCCAGTGGCATGGTACCACATTGGCTGTATCTAGGTAGAGGCAGTTTCAGGCCGGGCTTTGCTGAGTCGTTGCTACGCGGAAGTAGCTCGATGGATCTACTTCTAGTCAGGCTCGGGAAGTTGCACTAGGCCTCAGGCACATGGCAGGGCCCAACAATTCCCTCTTTTGTTTTTTGTATGGCGGAAAAACATAGCCCCTGTCTTCTCTTCCATTCTTATGATCTCTTAAGTCAAAGCAGCTGGAATATTCAAAGAAATAGCTACAAAAGTACGTTGTCTTTTCAATTCATTGACAATTGACCTAATATTATTCTGGAGAGTATGAAAGGAAAATCTTTACTCAAATTTCAATGAAACTCCTTCCCAAAATACAATGTAAATTGCTTAGGTCTACTTTAAATATTAGTAGAGACTCTTTCTTCCCCAATCCTAATTATCTTTGTGTTAAAAGGTGTAAATATTACAGATTGGGAAGGTAATTCTTAGGTTATTTATAAACTAGAAAATTCACAACAGAGAGATACCTCAAAAATGTCATTAGTTCTAGTATTCACACCCAAGAGAGGATTATGTTACATGTTAATTGCAGAGGAGCAGAAAAGAAGTGACATTGTCATTAATTCCACACTTGTGTCCAGGGCTGGCCTTGACTATAGTCTCCTTTAATTTGATTCAGCCTGTAATCCATTTTAGGTACACCACTATTTGCTTAAAATTTTTTGAATTGCAAAATACTATGCAAATTAGTGAATAAATGAGATAATAAATTTAAGCAGATGATGGATTAATCCTAAATAAAGCTTTTAAATCACTTTGGCTGACTTTACACAATTTGCTGAACCAAGTATTCTAAATGTACTCACTGTTTCTGGTAAGATTATCTAATAACTGCAACCTCTGTATAACCCTTTTGTTTTAAATAATTTATGTAGAATCAATTAGGTATTATATAAATACCACCCACATCCTTTAGAGACATGAGGAGATGAAGAATCAATTTTAAAGTTATTAAAAGATGTAACTTTTAAAAAATTCTCTTTGAATGACATACTTTCAGAATTTAACTTCTGTTTTAAACCACAATGACAAATAACTCATTGGTTACCTGAATTCTTAATTTTTTTTTTAAAGATGAGAACCAACTCTGTATTTTATATGTGGAACAGGCTAGTCTTGTGACACTTGGTAAATATAATAGAAATATTAGATAGAGATGAAGATGTTTCTCAGAGAGAGGTAAATATCCTGGTCAGAAATTCCAAGAAAAGAATCAACTCTGATGATCCATTCAACAACATTTAATATACCTGCTCATTTGTTACTTCTAACCAATTATCCAGTTGAGACCCCTTTGGGGTTAATTGGGAAGTGAATGAGCTATGGTCTTCACCATTGATATATTATAATAAATTATGAACGCTCAGCCTGAGGCAATAGGATAGAAAAGAAAAGCATACAAAATTATATCACTGCTTCCCATTAACCAAATACTACACTGGCATTCAAAGCAATCACCTCTGGGCTTTTCACCATATCATTGGCTTTAACAAGCTGTCATTCCAGAAGGTTACATGAATTTCCATGAGAATTCCAAACTTCAAAGTACTATTTCTCAAAGTGTGGTGTAAGCCCATAACTTTAAAAGTGCGAACTCCTGAGTTCCAAAGTACACCGCAACAGACCAGGCATGTATATTTTTAGTAAACATTCTCAAAGTAATTTTTGTGCACGTTAAAGTTTGAGAATCACTGCCTAAGAACAAGTTAGACACGTAACACTTGATAATGCAGTAAGAAGCACCTGACATATAGATGTAACCCATACTTTGCACTCAAGGTATAGTCCCTACATGGGAAACTGCATCATCACAAAAGAGCTTGTTAGAAATGCAGAATAACAGGCCCATCTCAACCATGTTGAATCAGAACTTGCATTTTAATAAGATTCCCAGGCTCGGCGCCTGTGGCTCAAGCGGCTAAGGCGCCAGTCACGTACACCTGAGCTGGCGGGTTCGAATCCAGCCTGGGCCCACCAAACAACAATGACAGCTGCAACAACAACAACAACAACAACAAAAAAAAAAAAAAAAAAAAAAGCCAGGCATTGCAGCGGGTGCCTGTAATCCTAGCCACTTGGGAGGCAGAGGCAGGAGAATCGCTTGAGCCCAGGAGTTGGAGGTTGCTGTGAGCTGTGATGCAACAGCACTCTACCCAGGGCAACAGCTTGAGGCTCTGTCTCACTAAAAAAAAAAAAAAAGATCCCCAGGTGGCTGGTATTGGCATTAAAGCCTAAGGTCTAGGGCAGGTGTTCCTAAAATCAGTTCCTGGACTGATTTTATATCAGTCAAACAGCAAAATATATTAAAAACTTGTGGCAAACACCTAAAATACACATGATAGTCACTCAAAATACAACTAAGAACAGACAAAAGCTGAATAAGAAATTTCAGAGATAGCAAATACAGTAGAACCTGTGTAGTTGGCCATCCAAAGCAATGTAACAAACTGGTCAAAATATGGAGATGGTAAACGTAAGGAACATGTAGTGCATGTTCAGTCTGTGAAAATTAGGTCAACTTAAGGAGATGGTCAATGTAGGGAGGTGATCAACCACAGAGGTTGTACTATAGTGTAGATTCCTAATTTAAGACCCACTTAAGAGAGAAATAATAACCAAAACTTTATTCATTTATAAGTTTAGCACATTCTAAAAGTTATATTTCCCCATATACGAATGCACTTGAGGATGGAATATAGTTTTATTTTTAATAAAAACACTTGCTAGAAAGGATCAAAATCCAAAATACATAGGAAAAAATTAAGAGACAGTTCCCTTGAGTTTTTAAAAACAAAGTAGCGTACAAATCAATCATATAGGGTACTAAAATTCAAAAAGGTATAGTACTTGAAAAATACACAGAGGAAAATAGAAGGTACTGTATATACTCGAGTATAAGCCGAGTTTTTTCAAAAACTCGGCTTATACTCGAGTATATACAGTAATATGTACATACTAGATACATTTTCTACTGTTTGACAAAATATTATGCTGTCTCATAAGTAATACTTCACGTAGAAATAATACATATTTTCTTAATCACAGAAGCATATTAGTTATAAAACTTATTACTAGTTAATATTATTACTACTCAGCTATGAAAATGGAAACTATTTATAAAATATATTTTGCAGGTTTTATATAAGTGCTTGAAAAAATATCTTTGGAGAACCAATCTCTAAGCACTCATTCATGAACAAACTGATCTCAAAGCACTTACTGGAAATCTTATTAATATGGGTACAATAAGAAGTAATTTTACATAGAGTCAAGTACAAAATAAATGGCAATATTCTCTTCAATAAATATAATTTTACTATTTTCACACATTATGTAAGGGACACTATTGTATATTACAATACTACCTGATGATTACATCAGTTTTAAACATAAAATATGCCACAACTATGACAAAACTAGCAGAGGAAAAATACTGTCCAGATATCCAGTACCTGTCTCCATCTCAGGACCTTGAGAAATGAGTTTGAAAACAATCCTCTAGGGAGCAAATACCAGAAACTCGCGTGAAATAGCTATCATCTACTTAGTGACTTTGAAACAACACTAATCTGAAAACTTCCTCCACTTCCTTTTCTACTTTCTATTCTAGAAATAAGATAAAAATACACTTAGTTCATTGCTCAACAGTATTAAATGTTAAACAATGACTACTAAATTTGAACATGAGGACAGTGGCTATAACCAAGAAAAATAACTCCAAGGTGCTTCAAAGCACAGTGAACATAATATGTTTATGAACATGATAATTTTAGTTTGCAGTGCTGTTTGTTCCTATACAGCACTGGTTGCCATCAAAACATATAAACTAGCTGCAGAGATGTGCGAGAGCAGCCCACCACGTAATAAGTTTTGATATTTTATTTGGTACCCAAATAATACTTTAATTTAACCAATATTCTGGTTGAGATTACACATAGTATACATAACTTTGATATCTCAGCAAACCCTGCTCCAGCGACAATAATACTCCAAGGGAACCACCCTTATATCTTAGAAAGGGGGGACACTGCCACTGATTCTGTGTTTCAGAGGGCCCTAGCTATCACAAATAACCCCAATTAAATTTATTAAAGAACACATAGATGCCTTCTACCCCTGTTAGTATAATACTAAACGTCTACTTTCACAAGTGACATTAGCAAGCCCCAAGAAAATGCTTCTCCACATCTCTTGCCCTAAGTCCTCAAAATAAAAGGGGGTCATGTAGCAGAATACCCTGAATGTTGGCTGGTTGTGTTGCTGCTGAAGACAGACAAAGATACTGCTGTGGAGCTTCGGGAGGATTTAAGTGATGAAAGTACTTAGGTTATAGAAAACACAAATTAACTTGTCAAATCCTTCCTCTCAGATACCATGAATGCAATAAATCCCTACTTAGCCAAGTATCATTTCCCAATAATGTCAAGTATCCATTTTCTTACTCCATGTTTTAATTTGTGTTTGTGGAGGTACTCACAAATTAACATGACTATTTGCATGACTATTTGTACATAGGGACTAAAGAGCATTTTACACTCATAAATACTTTATGTTCTATATGCTCTTAATAGTAATTTTTGTTCATAAATATCTTGTTTTGTCCTTTAACCAATAATTTTGCATGTATTAAAAGCCTAAAATTATAGTTTAAATTTTTTTACAATTGCTTTAATTTATATTTTTATAAAAATATATTCAAATTTTGAATAAATAGCTAAGATATTCAATTGGTCAGTAAACTGCTCCAAAATTTACTATTAAAATTTAACAAAATTAATATAATAAACATAAAAACAGAGGCATAACTAATTTTAGAATATTTTCTAGTTTTACATTTAAACTCAGAACAATGAAGATTAGAAAATAATTATATAAGAGATCTTTTCCTACATAGAATACTGAGAACTTTGTTGAAAAGCCTTTTTCATAAAGTATCATGAATGCACGAAAAAGTTAGTATTTAACTCTTACCTTTCCAAGGTCACCTTGCTAACCTTTGCTGGAGCCAAAACCACAATTCACATCTCCTGACTCCCTGCCTAGCATTTTTTCAATTCAAATTTAGAAAGATTTATAAAGTTCATTTAACAATGGTTATTTAGGTTTACACTTATAATTCTTTGTTTATAGATAATCCATATACAGCAGCACAAAATGGCTCAAGACTTGATCTACCTCAAGGGACCATAAATCCTTGCTTGGCATCCTTTTACATGTAACAAATCTGTTTACCTCCATAAGTAGGATCATCATGTTTACCTTAACTGTTCACTCCTAATTGTTTGATATACAGCATTGCAAGAACCAAAAAAATAATGTGTCCTTGGTTCAATGCCTATAGCTCAGCAGCTAGGGTGTCAACCACATACACTGGGGCTGGCGGGTTCGAACCCAGCCCGTGCCTGCCAAACAACAATGACAACAACAACAACAAAAAAAAGGCGGGTATTGTAGCAGGCACCTGTAGTCCCAGCTACTTGGGAGGCTGAGGCAAGAGAATTGCTTAAGCCCAAGAGTTTGAGGTTACTGTGAGCTATGACACCACTGCACTCTACTGAGGATGACATAGTGAGACCCTGTCTTTAAAAAAAAAAAAAAAAATTGTGCCTTTTATATTTTAACAAGAAACAAGCTTTTCAAAGCAATATTGAGTCCAAAATATTAACTCCCTTAAAAACACAGTCATGATTTCTGAGAAGATACAGAATAATTGCCAAAGACAATCCAATCAATTGTAATAAGAGAGTAAAGCTATAGTATAGTGACATTTCAATGGAATGCTCTTTAGTTAATCAAAGTGCTTCCATTATACTGGCTTTTATGGTAAAAGGGAGATATTATAAGTTTTTTAAAAGGTGATAATCTAGTTGAAGAAATAAATGAGCTCAGACAAACAGTAGAACCATTAAAAATTAAAACATCAACAAATACAAAATGACAGTACAGTATGTATAATTCCCAAGAAAAGTGTTGTATAGGCTGGGCATGTTGGCTCGCGCCTGTAATCCTAGCACTCTGGGAGACTGCGGTGGGTGAATTGCTTGAGCAAGTTTGGGACCAGCCCAAACAAAAAGCAAGACCCCATCTCTACTAAAAATAGAAAAACTGAGGCAAGAGGATCACTTAAGCCCAAGAGTTGGAGGCAGATGCCACAGCACTCTACCCAGCACTCTATCCAGGACAATAGTTTGAGACTCTGTCTCAAAAAGAAAAAAAAAGTTGAATAAATTTATTCATTTCAATGTAGTATTTATAAACTATCTATTATATAGTAGGATCACATTAGGTACCGAGGATCTAAAATTAATTTTAAAATATAGACTTTTTGAGGTTAGGGACTCTGAGGGAGACCTCACAAATATTAAATATCTAAGTCTGCCCTGGCTCCGATAACAAAATACTCCCTAGACTGGGTGGCTTAAACAACAGAAATTTATTTCACACAGTTCTAGGTAGCTGAGAAGTCCAACATCAAGGTGCTGGCTGATTTTGTTGCTTGGAGATGGCTTCCTTCTCACTTCTTTGTTGTGTCCTCACATAGTGGAGAAAGAGCTCTGGCATCTCTTCCTCTTTTTATAAGGGAACTGTCCCTACCTGATTATGGTCCCAGCCTTACAACCTCACTTAACCTTTATTACATCCCCACAGGCCCCATCTCCTAGCACAGTCAAATTGGGAGTTAGAACTTAGATACATGAAGTGAAAGGACAGTGGAGGGGGTCACAAACATTCAATACATAACAGTCTCCTATCTGGGCTCTCTGACTCCTGGAATAAATTCTGCATTCTGGAACCTGAGTATTTGAAAGCATAGTTTTACTTTTTCTGTTTTTAAATAGTTTTACTTGTCCTTTAATAGACAATTTTGTATATATTTTAAAAAACCTCTAAAGTTGAAGTTTTATTTTTTCTATTAAAGATGATAAACATCATCTTAATAGCATCATCATATCTCCAACCTGAATCACATCACAGGTTTGTAATAAATTTTTTAATAGAATTAGACAGAAATTTTCAAGATAACTAATATATCATTAATGCAATAATCACATTCAACCAAAAAGGAATTTCAATAAGAAGATAGCTACGTACTCAGTAGGACTGAATTCAAACACAAACACGATATACAAGAACAAATAAATAAAAATTTCAGTAAATTCTTTCCAAAGAAACCCATGCAAAGTAGCTGAAATGCCCTTGTATTGAAACATAATCAGTATCAATAAATTAAGGTTTTTCCCTAAATATTTGCTAAATATAAGCCACATACTAGTTAGTTACTTCAGGGAATACAAAAAGCTTAATATATAATGTCAGCACTCTTAATATTTGATTAAGAATCTGAGGCAAATACAGATGCAAAATCCAACTCCTCTGGCAGTTAATTTGACTAAGGCACAATGCCAGTGAAGTCACAGATTTAATCTACATATACATTAATTGGTGTGCTTTGTTCTCTTACTAACCACTGTATTTTAGAATGCCCTGAATTTAATGAGGTTTAGATATTACAACATGGGTGCATCAATAAAAACTCACAATTACATCTAGAAAATTAATTCAACATCACCATCTTTGTATACAAAAGGCAGCATTACCATTTACTTCTCTGATACAAACTTACTCACATGTACCGTGTGCCTATGTGAAATCATATTGACTTTGGGGAAACTAGAATGTAAGAGTACCAATCTTAAGCCATGAAACTCAGAATCAGTTTGTAGTTGATAATAGAGAAGTGAGAATAATGTAAATCAACATATGAAGTGGTAACTACTTTGTGAAATGGGGAGATGGGGAACCAGAGCAGTTAGATAGGTACCTGTCAAATGCAGTAGTGGACTTATGCAACTAGTAAATATAATTAAGGTGGATGACAGCTTCATGAAAAGAGGACTTGACCATATTATAGTCAGGATATGATCACACACACAAGGCTCACGTAGGCTGAAACAGCACCCAGAGAAAGCTCTGCTGTTGTAGACCTTGTAGACCTGGAGAGCAAGTGATTTATTTTTTTTTCCTCTAGGCATCTCAATTTTATAGTAGCTGGCCCCCACACTAGGCTTTAAAAGGGTAAGCCCTGTTTCTCATTAACAATCACCAGTGAAGGCAGCCGAGACATTTCCTGGGATATTGTCAGGAACTGGAACTGAGTGCAATTTTCCTATGAGGACTTATTTAGGGAGCAATTTAGAAATTCCTGTTTCGTTCAAGGCTATAAACTTTAGAAAACAGTGTATGTTTAGTTCTAATTCAAATTGACACAATTAGTGTCTTAAGACTGACTGCTTTGTAACTTTTGTGGGAAAGAGAGCTTGTAGTAAATTATTCTTTTGACAGAGCTTCCAGGATCCATCCTTTCTCCAGGGTCACTTCCAGCAAAGATTCTTACAATGATTTTCAAACTTCTGAGTCAGAGAGATCACCTATAGAGCTTGTCAAAAATTCACATTTCAGAGAACTATATTCTCGATTTTGAAGGTTTATGGTAGTTGCTGAGACTCTATAATTCAAATAAACTCTACCAGTGAATCTGATGTAAGCTGCCAACAGTTTACACTTCTAAGAAATGCTGGATTAGTGGCTTTAAGGATTAATTTGCATCAAAAAAAGATCCGTTTTATTGGAAAGTAGTAATTTTGTTACTAGGGAGATATAGGCAACAACATGTAACTTTCTGATATTAGATAAGCAAAATAATGTCCCTTGTCACCAATATATTTGTGTACAATTACATGAGCCTCTTATCTGGAACAATAAATCATACTTACTTGACATTTACAAATTTATGAAAGACTGTTATACATCATAGTTGTATTATTGTTATGTTGTTCTAATACTGGATAAAAAGACTTGCGCATGAACACAAGCATGTGTTTGGTATAGTTATCTCAAATACGTACATTTTGTTATTGGCTTTTGTATAAAAAACATTTTGCTAATAGCATCTAGAAATTTAGAGGAAAAGAATTATAAACCTTTAAAAGTATTCAGGCAAAACTTTAAATGATTATCAGTATAATCTATTCAAAAGCAAAAATATTTCCCTCCTTTTTAGTAGACTATTGCAAACTGACATAGCCCTTTTGGAAAGAAGTATGGAAAAATCCTCAAAGAGCTAAAAGTAGACCTTCCATTTGATCCTACAAACCCATTGCAAGTTATCTACCTAGAAGAAAAAATTCATTTTGTCATGCGGATATGCACACTCAAATGTTTAGAGCTGCTCAATTCACAATCACAAAGATGTGGAAACAACCCAAGTGCCCATCAACACATGAACGAATTAATAAACTATGGAATGTGTATGCCACAGAATATTATTCAGCCATAAAAAATGATGGAGGCATTGCATCTTTTATTTTTACCTGGATGGTTTTGGAAAGCATTCTCCTAAGTGAAGTACCTCAAGAATGAAAAAGCATGCATCCCATATACTCAATACTATGTTGAAACCAGTAGATCTACAATTATAGGCCTATGTGAGAAAAAAAAAAACCTATTAAATTTAACAACGGTGGGCGGCACCTGTGGCTCAAAGGAGTAGGGCACCAGCCCCATATACCAGAGGTGGCAGGTTCAAACCCAGCCCTGGCAAAAACTACAAAAATAAAAAATAAATTTAAGAACGGAGGAAAAGGTTTGGTAAGTTCCCACCCAACGGGTACAATGTAGGGGTATATGGCATACTATCTGGGTGAAGGACTCAACTGAAACTCCAAACACAAACAATGTAACCTCATCATATGTACTCTTGTATTAATCCAAAATTAAGAATAAAATAAGTCTCAAAAAATAATAAAATGAAATCACAGACTTAAAAAAAAAAAAAAAGCCAAGATAGTCTTTCTATGAATACTTATTGAACACATATCTCATGTGGCATCCTGCTCTAAGTGAGAGAAATACAATGGGGAAGGTGACACACTCCCTGCCTCCAGGAAACTTTATATGTTCTAGTAAGAGATAACTGGAATGATCTAACATACATACACACATATAAATGTTAGTTTTTATTCTTTCTTCTCTGGGTCTTAAAATGTTTTCTTTAGATTCTTTGGGGGTTCTAAAGTAGTTATTTATTATTCAATATCAGTCTCAGGAACTAGCCATTATTTGAAATTCACTGTTAGACATTTATATAAAATATCTGTCCATTCTGTCATAGATAATCTGTTTAATTTTACCTTATCAATATTCATTTAAACTAGAAGATAACTATATTTTATACTATAACACTAGCAGGATTACATTAGAGGAATGTAGAATGCAAGTCCAGCAATAATAAAAGAAATATTAACATAAAATAGGTCTACTTGTACTTATTTTTTTCATACAAAACTCTCTTTCAGTAGTATATCCTTAAGATCTCTTTATTATAAATTGTAGCATCAAGGCATCTTTTACATGTGGAAGAATTCTAAAATATCTATTTGTTCTCTATTTGTTTATCCTTATTTGCACATATCAGATTTGTGTAACCATTAGATTGTAGAAACACAAAAGTAGCTTTTAAAATACAATGTGTTATAAAGAAAAAAATAAAGTAAATAAGTAAACAAAAGCAAGAAGTGATCTTAAATTTCAGTCAAAATATTCCAGACACAGAAATACGAAAATTGCCTCTTTACAAAATAAGACCACATATGATTGTTACATGGTCAGAAAAAAACAAAACCTCACAACCAAGAAGTTCTCTTCAACTGTAAGATTTATAATTTCATAATACTTCTAAAAGGCTAACGTTTTCTTATTTAGAGAAATTTGTCAAATACACTCATGATACTCATCAATTCTCTAACTCTCTCTGTAACAAACCTTTACTAGCTTCTCTGGAATAAATGGCTATTGAAAGAAAATAATAGTAGTTTCAGTTTACTATACATTATCAGTATAACATTAATTTTCAAATAATAGGAGGAAAAGGAAGGCAGCATGGGTTATATGGGAAAACATGAGTTTGGAGTTAGAAAAAAGCTAGATTCAACTTCTATAGGTTCTGTCACTTAGATGTGTGATGACCCATCTAAGTTCAGATGGTTACCTTCCTCACTTGTAAAACTAAAAAGTAATAACTTATTGCTAGATATATATAAGCAACAATAGGCAAATTTCTAATATTTGACACAGAGTTGCTAAAGGGGTTAAATAAAATAACAATAAACATGGATATTTATTATATTTACGGGGTTTATAAAATAGCTATGTCGTTTAGTAGTTATTTATTAGTTATTTCTATATTGAGTAGAAATTTTATTTTTCCTTGCTACAATTTTAGTCTCCAACAAACACCTGAGAACCATAGCTAAGTAAAATACTCAAATAATTCCCAAATTTACATTCTGCCTCCCATGCCATGCCTCATTTTTAACTAGGCTCAAAGATACCCCAAAATAGCTACCAAAAGTTCCGGTAGTATTATTAATCTTGGAGAAATTAAAGACACTAGAAAAGATGATAAATGATTAGAGAGAAGACAACTTTTGAGCTTTCAGTAATAACATATGGATTTCAGAGATGGTAACTTTGATGCTACATCTAGTAAAATTCTAGACAGATGGCTTATGAGACTTAAAAAATAAAAATGTTTTTGCTGTGTCCATCCCTAAGAATAAATGGCAAAAACTAGCTCTGTATATTTGTATGTGTGCACATGCATTTAAAGGTATTTTAGACCAAGAAAGCCTAAGAGACTATATTTAATCTGTAGGCCAATAACAACAAAGATTAAAGCTGCTACTGCTAACATTAAATAGGTTCTTTTATATTATGGGCACTGTGATAGGTGATTTGTATTCATTATCTCACATATTCCTATAAATCAGGTGCAATTAGTAGGAAACCAAGTGTCAGAGAAGCTGGGTAGCATGCCCAGTATTATACAGGTAACAAAAAATGAAACAATTAAAACTCAAATCATTTGTACTAGAGTGCAGTCTGACACACTATGCTTCACTCTCTTTGACAAACATCTCATAAAATAATTGAAAATATAAGGAAAAAATGAGAACTAGATATTAACACATTTAGGTAGAGTTATAGACAGATGTACGGCCATACAGAAAATAGGCTAATTACATAAAGCAAAGGTATATATGGTGGTGCATACCTTTAGTCCCACCATTCAGGAGGCTGAAGTGGGAGGACCACTGGAGGCCAGGAGTTTGAAACTAGCCTGGGCACCAGAGCGACACTCTGTTTCTTAAAAAAAAAAAAAAAGAAAGAAAACAATTAGCAAAGTGTAGTGGAGCACACATGTAATTTTACTTGGGAGGCTCAGGCAAGAGGATCATGTGAGCTCAGGAGTTCAAGGCTGCAGTGAGCTATGATCATGCTACTGCACTCCAGCCTGAGAGATAATGAGACCTTTCCTCAAAAAGTTAAATCAAATTTTTAAAATTTTAAAAAATAAAACAAAAAAATCCCAACTTATAAGAAAGCTTATTACTCAGTTCTGCCCAGGTACCCTTCTGTTTGCCACATCACTATTACTGACTTGAAAGACAACAGAGAGGTAAGCTTTCCAAATCTGTAACAAGATTCAAAAAGATCACATAAAACTAGAAGGAAGGGCTGAGTAAGTAAGGCAAAAGGCCAAGCAAGTAGGCTCAATAAACTGATTTTCCAAGTTCAAAATAGGTAAGATGAAAATTCACTACAAAGTAGGGTGACTTGCTTTTGAAACAACTAAGTACATCTGGGGCCGAACTAAGGGAAGTCCACCGTCCAAGAAGGGCAACTACTAGTCCCACTGTAAGACCACACTAGGCCACACAGGCCACTATGTCTAAATCAAAAAGTAACCCCCAAAGTATAAATACTCACGTCCTCTTTTTTAAAAAGTGGCTTTATTGATATGGTAGTCCAAAATAGCTCCATCTAACACATAACTAAGAAGCTCCTACCTTCCTATGTACATAGAAGACATTAGCAGAATTTTGTCACTATAGGAATTTGAAAAGTACCAAATGCCATGCATGTTGTAGCAGAAGTTAACAAAAATGATGAGATATTTTTCAATCAAAGTGTACAGAGAAGTTGTCTACCATCTCCATGACTTCGCTATCCTAAAACCTGGTTTTATTTTCTCCATCACATCTACCATAATCTGAAATTGTCTTATTTTTTACTCGTTATCTTAATCTGGAATACTTTTTGTTTACCTCTATTTGGGTGTAAGCCTAAGGAAAAGCAAGCTTACCATTCTTTTTCACCATATTCTCAGAATCTAAATAGTGACTGTCACCTTTTGGTGTCCAATAAATATTCGCTAAATGAATGAATGGGCAAAGTGTTGAAGAAATAAAGATGTTCAATCTGAGAAAGAAGATATAAACAGTAGCTTTCATATACCAGAAGATTTGTATCAAAAAGGGAGAGTTATTTTTGTGTTTCTCCACATATACGATCACATGGACATAGGACCATAGGAGCAAATGGTAAACATTTCAAGGAAGAAGATTTTGGCTCACAATTAGGAAGTATCTGCTAAGTCGTAGAGTTGCCTAACAATTCAAGAGGCAACCTTACTAGTTATAAAAGGATTCCTAGGGTAAGAAGCTATATCCATAAATCATCAGTTAACCTAAAGTTCCTACAATTCAAAGCACATAAAGAATATAATAAAACTATACATGAAGATTGAAAGAACATGATTTTTCAATGGAAGAAAAGAAATTGACAGTGAAGAAAGAATTGTATAAATGCGATTCTGAACGAAATAGGAAGTAAGGAAAAAGTCTTCATAGTCTTTTTTCAATAAACATTTATTAAACAACAGGGCTCTATGTTGGAAATCTAGGAAGATACTGTTACGAATAATGTTAAGAAAACAAAACAAAGAAAGATGATCAGTTTTAAGGAATAAGAGTTAGTAATAATGCTTTCCCTTTGTAATTGTTTGGGTTTCAATTTTTCTGAGAAATCCAGAATAAGAAGGTTGAAGGCAGCTAGGTACACATGACAGGAAAAAAGGTACAAGGCCAGATTTGGAGACCTCTATTTTAGAACACTTGGCAAAAGGATGATACTTTAATCCATGAGAGTAGATGGGCTCTCTGTGGAAATATTTAAAGAGAACAATGAGTTAGGGATAGGGAGAACATTATAAAATTATAACTCTGTAAAGATCATTTTGAAAAGTCATCAACTCATTCATTTGTCCTTGGGCAGAACTGCACTTAAATAAAAATCCCAAAGGTCATTATCTTTCATCTTAAAAACCTCCACTAAAAGGCATTCTTCAAAATATCTCTGCAAAATATGTCATAAATGCTTAAAGATACGTGTAGTAAAATCTTTCTATATTTAAAGCTAATTAAGAAATACAAATGATAAAATTACTTATAGTAAATGGTATCAAATAATCGCATATTTAATTACACTTTGACTTGCAAAATGAATAAACAGAGGACTTAAAGATTTGTTTTTTGGTCTTTTAAAATTTTATAATTCAATACATTAGCTTTAGAAAATAAAATACAATCCTCTGACAAGTCTAAAATATTTATCTGGATTACATCAAATTAAGTACTAAAATAAGCAATCTTTTGGCAACAACTTAAATAAAACATAATCCATTAAATTTTAATTATGAAGATTTAATTAGTTTTATTTTCCAAATTGTGACTTTTTTTGTTAATTCTCCTCTTAAGACTATACAATCATAAACATGGCTAAAATACCAAACAGGAGAAAACTAGGTTCTATAAATTGCATAGCTTCTTTATAATTTAGTAAATATTTTGCAATTATTGATCATGAGAAAAAAGAGGCAAATGTTAAACATTCTGAGCAAAGGCATATAACAAAAACTAGAAAAAATTAACACAAGTAGTAAGGTCTGGTACATTACAAATGAAAAGTCTACTGCTGTAAAATAAAAATCTTACCAAATAGGTCATCATTCATAGGAGAACTGAATGACTCCTCTTGTTATGTACAGAGGAAATTGGATACCAATATCCTAAAACACACTATGAAACATATATTCTAGGAAATGTCAATATGACATAATGATATATAGAAAAAAGGTTAATCTGCGATCACCTATGCTTAGAACACCTGCTTGCAACTTTGGTCCTTAGCTGGCTTCTAGGAACTTAGCCAATAAACTGTTCCCTACGCTGATATTTTTATCCCCTAAAAGAAAAGAATGGGTCATTGCACCTAGACAATGCAAACAAAATTGTTTATATTAAATATCTGCTTTCCTTTTGGGAATCTAGAATTTTGGTAGGTGCTAGGCAGAGAATGTCTGTGTGACCAACCCCCAATAAACCTTGGTACTGAGTCTCTAATGAGCTTCGCTGGTACACAATACCTTGTATGTGTTGTCACAACTAGTTCCTGAAAGAACTGCGTATGTACAGTTATGAATCTACCTGGAGAAGACCCTGAAAAGCTTCCACCTGGTTCCCTTTCCTAATGTTGCTTTATATTCTTTTGCTGTAATTAATCTATCATATAGTCATAAGTCATTATCAAACCTAATTAAATCTAGATAAGAGAAACAGTCATGATTTATTCTCTTTCTTATCTTTCTGAATACTTTCTAAATTTCCTTCAGGAGAAATACCGTATATACTCGAGTATAAGCCGAGTTTTTTCCGGCACAAAATTTGTGCCAAAAAAACCCGAACTCAGCTTATACTTGGGTCATACGGGTTATTTGATTCGGTGATTGTGATTTAGCTTAATTACCTGTTAAGCTATGGTTTTCTGCACTTTATTTAAAGTTTTGAAGTTATTGTTGCTAGTTTACAGTTTTTCTTTAGCAATAAATATTGAAAAGCATTTAACCTACTGATTCCTCAATTATTGTAATTGTTTTGGGTATATATTTTTATTTTTGAAATTTACCAGTGGCTGCTGCATTTTCTACCTCAGCTTTTACTTGAGTCACTAAGTTTTCCCAGTTTTAAGGTAAAATTAAGGGGGTCGGTTTATACTCGGGTCAGCTTATACTCGAGTATATACGGTAATACAAATATGACATCACAGTATTTTCAACAATTCTTAAACTTTTGGCCTCAGAATTATGCTAATGCTAAGAGCACAACATTGTAACATCCTGTGCTTGCTTGATGGAAAGCTGGGAAAACTGCAGAGCTGTATAGTGTGTTTCTATGTTCCTCTAATCTTCCTTCAGATCAGCAGTTCTCCCCTCATTCTTCATGGAAGGTGATGTATATTAATAGCATTTCCATTTTCCCTTTTGAATGAATATGCCTCGTTCCAGATGTGGAACCTTTTGCTTTCTTCACCTGACCTTCATTCAGCCAATCTAGCAATTGCCTTTCAAATTTTGCCCCTTCTCAGGTACATCAGACATTCCACAATCACTTGATATAAGTCAAAGACATTGACTGAGACTCCTTACTTGATTTAATGTTACTGGGGTTTTTCAACTCTGGAAAATTTTGCAAAGGCCACGAACCCAGCAAGATAATAATAGGAATAATAAATTTGTATGGACCAACAGCTATTCTAAGCACTTTTCATATGCAATTAGTTTAATCCTCCCATCATACTTAAGAGGAAACAAATACTTTTTTTTTTTTTTTTTCATTTCTTAGAGGAGACCAAGGCACAGAGTAATGAAGCACTTTGCCTAAGACCAGGTAGCTGGTGGAAGGCGGAGATTCCCAGCAGATACACAGGCAATGTTGCTACAGAGCACCGGCTTTCCACATTGGCTATACACTGCCAATCAACACAGGGACTTTTGTGAATCTGCTTTCCCTAACAACAGGGAGATATGTAACATGTACTACACAGTGCCACTTAAGCATAACGTAACTCTGCGATCAATATTTTTCATTAAATCGTATGTGTGAACATGTCAAGTTTTTTTTAAAAGGGAAATCAATCAATAGTAAGTATTAGCTTTTTTGACTATAACTTTATATCTCTTCTAGGAAAGGATAACTAATTCCAACGCATATGAATAGCACATGTAGATACAAATTATGGATATATATAGTGTCCATGATAATCTGACTTGAAAAATGTCCTCACAAGTTTTACAGCATTATAGATAATCATTTAAATAATTGATGTTTAAGAAATATCTTTTTAAGAACTTCCTTTTGTAGTCATGTTTCAAGTTATTCACATTTAGACAGAATTACTCTGTGATGGTTTGTTTGCATTTATATGTCACTGATTTATTTCTCACTTCATTGTTGAATTCAACTATGTTCAAAGAAACATCACTGAATGAACTGATAGCTTCATCTTAATCCAATTTTATTTCTCCTGATTCATTTAGTTGTCTATCACATGTTCTGTCTGAATGATCTGTGGGATAAAGTTGGGCTTCGGAGCTATTTTTCTCCTGTCTCCTATCATAGAAACTTCATTTACTATAGGTGTAACTTTCCTCATTCATAACTCAGGGGAAAAATTCTACTTTGCAAGTTTTAATAATTATAAACCATTGAATAGCAGGAATCAATACTAGCAATTATCACCAATGACATCATACCACCACAATCATCATCACTATCATGTGATAGAACCATTATTGGTTCAAACTAATTTGTTTGTTATACTATACAAAAAGTCCTGATTTTATGAAAAAAAATAATGTTTACATCTTTTAAGAGATCAATTCCCTTGTTAGATTTCTTTTTTTTTTTCTTTTTTTTCTTTTCTTTTTTTTATTAAATCATAGCTGTGTACATTAATGAGATCATGGGGCACCATACACTGGTTTTATAGACCATTTGACACATTTTCATAACACTGGTTAACACTGGCATTTTCTTAGTTATTGTGTTAAGACATTTACATTCTACATTTCCTAAGTTTCACATATACCCTTGTAAGATGCATCGCAGGTATAATCCCACATAACACCCTCCCTCTGCCGACCTCCCTCCTCCCTCCCTTCCCTGCCCCCCTTCCCCCTATTCTTAGGTTATAATTGGGTTATAGCTTTCATGTGAAAGCCATAAATTAGTTTCATAGAAGGGCTGAGTACATTGGATACTTTTTCTTCCATTCTTGAGATACTTTACTAAGAAGAATATGTTCCAGCTC
>CAUYPK010010130.1:0-21432 GCA_963574355.1 Loris lydekkerianus
CTCTTTCATGTTTACATGGATAGAGCTGGAACATATTCTCCTTAGCAAAGTATCCCAGGAATGGAAGAAAAAGTATCCAATGTACTCAGCCCTACTATGAAGCTAAACTATAGCTTTCACGTGAAGGCTATAACCCAACTATAGCACAAGACTAGGGGGAAAGGACCAAGGAAGGGGAAGGGAGGGGGGAGGTTTGGGTGGAGGGAGGGTGATGGGTCGGGCCACATCTATGGTGCATATTTTTATCTATAATAAAAAAATAAAAAATAAATAAAAATAAATAAATAAATATGTAATACTAAAACTGTAAAAAAAAAAAAAAAAAAAAAAAGAATCTGATCTAAACCCTCCAACTGTCTTATGTCATTACTATCCACACAGTGGCTAAGAGTGAAATATCCAAACATGGATAAATGATTCAGAAGTTTCTTTCTGAAAAACATCATAAAACAACACAATTAATACTTTGAAGTCAAACAGAAAATAAGTATTATCACTAATACTAGCTATTCAATTCTGTGTCTAATTTCACTGTTTAAATAATTCTCCATTTCTCCTTTCTTTTCTCCTCTGGCCTGAGCACTGCTGCAGCTCTGGGTCTCGCAGCCTGCATTACTGCCCCTGCCTTCTCAACTGAGTCCCCTTCATTGATCCTACACACTGAAGTCGAAATAAATTCTGAAAATCTGACCATTTCCTTCTCCTGGTATAACATTTTTTCCCCAATGCTCAGAAAATAAAGGTCATCTTCTTGGCTGGTTGAAATTTACGTTCCAGAAATATCAAACTCCAAATTATAGACCCAATTTTGCTTAGATGGCAGTGTATGAAATATTTCTCAGGTCGTGACACTAGAATTTTCTTCCCTGTTCACTTTTACCCAAAGCTAAATTAATTTTGCTATTAGTTGGGTCCAGAAAGACTCTAAGTGTACTTGTATCATAGAGGAACTTGGCATTTAAATATACTTTATGTGCATTTATAAATTTATAAATTTGCCTTCCACGATAAATTATAAATTCTCCCCAAATAAAGGTCCTATCGGTCCTGTTGGATGCATTGGCCTTTTCCATGCATCTTTGATAGTGTCAGATAGTAATAGCTGCTCAACATCATAATGATAAATTCAGCAGAGGACAACACAATGGAGAATCTTCCCTTGTAGAATGGTTCCCTATCTTGCCCTGCAAACACTTGGGACATCTTACCCGTTCTCACCTCAAGTTCACTTCATCCTTGTCTATATCTTCCAATATCTTTTTCTCTTGAAACTAAGAGAAATAACATCTACTCATTCCTGCAGGACCATCAGAGGTGTCCAACTGGTGGCCCGTGGGCTGCATGTTAGTTATTCAAGGCCTGTTTTGCTTATCTGTGGTGTTAGACATTGCAAAAATTATGCAGAAACCATTTTTTTACTCATCAGTTTTCATTAGTGTTGGTGTTATTAATGTGTGGCCCAAGACAACTCTTCTTCTAGTGTATGGCATTTAAAAAAAAAAAAAAAAAAGGTTGAACAGCCCTGCCTAGGTGAACATTTGATAGCTCTTTCCTGCTTTCCTTACAAAGATGTGGATCTGTCATTTCTCTAAAAGACCTGCCTGAAAAAATACAAATGGAGCCTGCACATATTTATTGCAAAGAAAAAAAAAAAAAAAAAAAAAAAAGAAACTCAGGCATTTTAGACTTCAAATAACCCCATCCATAGTATTTTTATTTCTGATTTTGACTGAGGCAACTTAGGCTTAGAGAGGTTAACCCTAGTATCACAGAGCCAGGAATTGGACTCAGATATATCTATTTCCAATGAGTCATTATACATATTGGGAGATGAGGATCTGGATATGATCTGTTTGCCGCACTTGCTTTCAGGAGTATGGAGAATCTCTAAAAAATTATGGGCAGGGCAAGTGGTCATCAAGTTTATAAAGGTATGGAGTAGTGAGGGACCTTCTGCCATGGCTTGTGGACTGAACGTTCAATATAGACTGTTACTCATTCAATATTTAACACAGATTTCTTGAGTCTCTTCTTTGTGTAAGTAAGAGGTATAACATTTCATACTTTAGATAGCTAAGAGTGAAAGTGATTTTACAGCTGAGAGTAGCTTAGTATAAACTAGTTTGAACTTAGCATCATTTTATAACTAAAGATTCATAGAAAAGGAATATTGCAAGCTGCTTACCTCAAGGACTTCTATGGCTTTACTTTTCTTCTCTCTCTCACTGTTTATTTTCTCTGTGTAATGTAACAACCATTTTCATATTTCCTCTTAAAAGAAAATCTATTATGGCATAGTGCATTCTTCTCTAAGAAAATGCCTCAGGACAATTGTGGAGGCAATAATTTTCAATGCTAACATCTTCAGATATGAAATTAGCATGTGGGCAGTTACCACAGGATTTGTCTACTTTAAGATAAAAGGTAAAAGTTCATGTATAATTTCCAAAAATTGTATCATTAATTTATTACGGACCTTGTGTCCTAACACAAGATTATTTTTATAGTTGCTGTTCATTTCTGTTTCTTATAGCTTTGTATTTTAACTCTACAATAATCCTTAGAATTAATAAGCAAATTAAACATTCATAAACTTGGGTTTTTCCAGTATATTTCTCTTTTCTATTATATCTACTTTAACGTCGATCCAAAGTTCATTATTTGTCATGTCAGATTAGAAAGCTTAAATGTGAGGAAATGAAATCATTCAATTATGTAATTACTCCCCATATCTTGTAATCATTCTAAAAGTTAGTTTTGACTACCATTTCTCATAAGCATGACTAATTAGTAACATGAATTATTAAATGAAACATGATTATGCAGTTTTAACCTCTATCTAGTACTGTCTTGTTAAGGTGAAACACACACACAAAATTAATTTCAGTCACTAATAAAAACAGGATAAAAATGTGACCAAGCAGACCTAAGGAAGACAGTTGAGAAAGAATGAAGTAACACTCGGTAAATGTTATATACACAGCCTCTTACCCTGTGTTACGTGGACCTACACAAACTCCCATTTCAGAATGAAAGGAAATAATTCTTTAGTATGCAGATATTCTCTTTAAGTTATACAATACTTTTAATCTTCCTTAAAAATATTAATGCATCACTTAAAACAAGTAAATGCTACCAGATTTCCAAGTGGAGTATCAGAAATGCTCTCACCCTGTGCTAAGTGGCGCAGAGATACTGGGTAGCCATCATCTGGTGGATATAATTGTGTCTTAGAAAGCTAACATTTTTTCTGTTGGCTTATCAATTTCGTAAAACTGAATTTTACTTATTACTCTGTAATATTTTTGGGCTAATGATACTGTTACCCACAGTACCTAAAAACGTTATACTTTTTATGATTAGACCAAAGACCAGAAGGACACAGTCAGTAGCTCTGTGGGGACTTTGTTTTGTACGATGAATTGAGCTCCTATGATAAAATCCACCTGACGATTCAAATGGTTAAATACGTACAAAAAGCTGGTATTTTCCTATGGTAGGAAGAAGAGCTGAGAAGCACAAGTAAGTAAGCTGTCTTTGTTCTTAGATGCACTTATTAACTGACTGCTTTTTTGAGCGTTAGAAGTAATCTGTTCATGCACAATCTACTGGACTACTTGTTATTCATGAAGTGAAGCCAACGCCACTGAAAATATTGTTATAATGGAGGATTAGTTTTAAATTTAAATTCATCATTCATACAAAGAAGAAGAGCAAAAATATATGGAGAAGCAAAAATTCAGAGAGACCATGCGACCTAGAAACAGGAATAGGGAGGGAACGGAAAACCAGGAGTAAACCTGGGTCGTGCACAAATAACCCTTCATCACAGTGGGGTTCACAGTGGAACCTGAAAATACTCTTCTGCTCACAGAGATAAACTAAGATTTGTTTTCTTGGAGTCAAAAAATTTCACACAAAATATACAATCAGTGCACTATTTCAAATGTCTTAAAATGAAGGAGTACGTGTTATATCTTTTGATATTTGACTGACAGGGACTTCAAGGGAGGTAGGAAGAAACTCTGGTCTGCTAAACTGGGAAGTCTCAGGGCCCATGAGCACGTGGGTCTGAAGGCACCTGGGTAACCAATGGCCAACAGAAACGGGCAATCCTGCTGGGAAGCAGAGAGGCCTACGGAGACTTGCAGCCAATTTCCAATGCAGTATTTACTCCCTTGCCAGCCTGAGTCTCTGTCAACAGAGGGACCCACTTCCGATGCGCTTTGGAAGTGGTCTCACCTTTCTCATTGTCCTTCCTAAATACAATCTCTCTGTTCCCCTGAAACTTGTGCAGGTTCCTTCGGCTTTCCATCCACACTGCCTGGGCCGCTCGGTTTCATTTCCAGTTCCCACCCACCTTTGCTTCCCGTTACCACCTGCCTCAGTTGAACTTTCTAGCTCCACCAAGTAATGGAACCAGGGCAACCGGGTTCAGGGAATAGGGACTCCTGCCCCCCAGCAGTACCAGCATCTAGCCTATTTTTGCCACAGTGTGACTATTAAGTTTGTTAGATCACAAGTCACTTCCTCTTTAGTCCAATCTGACTCCTGAAGTCTGTGCAAACATAGCTCCCTTAAAGAAAGGTCAATTAAATGAGTGAGCCACATACATCTGGAAAACATGCACTCCTTAATATAACTCTTGGTAATGTGAACTTGGTGACAAGAAAGGAACGAAACTCAAAAGCACAATTATGGATGTGTTCAGTGACAGTACCATGATGCTTTAAAACTGATGTGCAGGCCTACTGACGACATCGCTAACAGATTGGCACTCCCCTCCCTGCTGCCCCCAGGGGAGGACTGGTCTCCATCACTGTCTAGATGAAACTATGACTTTAAACAGCTGGCACTTTTTGGTTAACTCACGTACAAGCTGCATTATTCTAAAGTGACTGTAAGATATTAGAAAGCCAAGTAAATCAAATATGAACTTTTACATAGATAATAACTAGTTATAAGCAAAATGCAAAGGTCTTAGTAAAAGGCAGACTAAACATGTTCATTTTAAGACAGCAGGCTCTGGGCACGGGTGACAGGGAAAGGGATGTTGGAGGGCTTGTTCTTAAATTTATCTTTTTTCCTTTGTCTTTTAAATATGGGTTTGAGTCCACAGGCTCAGAAACGTGGAATACCTCACCTCCCTACAGGTTACAAACTTTCTAAATCTGCACTATTGCCAAGAATCAGGAATGGGTTCCATAAAAACCCATGGAAACCTCTGTAAACACAGTGACAGCACGCTCTTGCCACAATCACTGTAAGCTATTTTATCTATGTGTTTTTAGACCTATGTGGAGCCAGAGAGGAAAACTCAGCAGAAAGGCCAGGATTGGGCATCCCATGAAAGGAACTCATTGATAGACTTTATCTCTAAAATCTTTATTATATAGAGGAGAAAATATTTTTTGAAACAGACAAACAATTAACTCGGGTTTCTGAACCTTTTCTACAGCATGGGCCCTTTTGGCAGTCTGGGAAAACATAAAGATCCTTCTCAGAACAATGCCTTTTAGTGCATACAACGAAATAAAAACAAATTGAAAGTAACCATCAAAATATTTTAAAATGTGTGATATTTCAATGAATGTGCTTATTTATTAATACACTAAATAAGAAGTAGTGGCAGGTCTAACACAGTCTTATATTAGTGAAAAGACAAATGATACATTAGATATTTGTAACGAGAATAATGTATAATGAAAATATCTATAGTATCCGTTAGTGACTAAGTCATAGTACTGCTGATTGGTTGTTGAGTATATTTGTAATGGACAGGCACTGTGAATTTCACGCCCTCATTTTATTTTAGTAAAAGAAACACAGGATTTTTGTTTTACCCTCAAAGAACACAGATACTTCTTCCATCCCATTTTTGAAACCCTGATACTCACAGCTGAAACCCTTGTGTGAAGCACTTCAAGAGAAGACCTAAGAAAGTACTTACATCAATCCTTGTAGAAAAGTGCCTTTGTTCTGCTAAACTGGAAACTATTAACAGCAGTGAAACCCGGGAATAATGATATAGGAAAGGACATGGCATTATTAAGTTACTGCAAAGTTGGACAAAGGTACCAAATAATCATTTTGGGGATGTTTCAAAAATTGTGTGTCCTCCCAAGTGTACCACAGAAAGTATAAAGTGAATTTTATTTTGAACTAACCACCACAAATATCTCTGGATTTCTCAGCCCTAAGAGCTGTGGTTTCAATTTCTTGGTGTTTTATAGTTAGATAATAGTCCTGAGTATTTATAGGCTTCCTTATGTAACTATAGTTCTATCCATTTTTCTTGTCAGAATAGTTTATTTTCTGTCCCTGCTCCTGTTTTCCTGGAATTTTAGTATTGGATTTACTGACTTTGCTCTGGCTCTACTTCTTTTTATAGAACTATATTCCTTAAGTTCCCTTTAGAGCTCTAAAAAGAGTGTGTATTATTGACCAGATAAAGCTATTAAGGTAACTATTATGAAATTTATTTTTAGATCCTTGGTCACCTTAATGGCTCTTTGGGGTTTAAGATACGCTCAAAGTAGAGAGTGCCATACCCTGGGAGGAGCAATCTGCGACTATTATTTCTTTCTTGGCACCTGCTCTAACAGGAATCCTTGCAGTCCTGTATTCTCTACCACCCCCACAGTTCTGTAAGAACCTGTAATGGTTTGAATTAAAAAACCTTTCCCTAGGCCTCTATTTCTTTGACCAGCTCCTTTTCTGGAAACGTTTTTTCCTTGCTCTAAGTCTGTATAATCCTTCTTATTTCTGAGATTATTTATTCATTTGTTATTTTTGTACCTTTGGAAATAACACTCCTTTACTTACCTTAAATTCTTCCTTAGCAATTTTATATTCTCTACTATCTTTACTTTCTCCCTCGGCAAGGCCATCCAATCTTAGAATATTCATTCTTATCTGACCCCTAAATCTGAATCTTCATAACAAATGCTTGCAGGAGCTGTAATCTGCATTTTAATAACTACCTGTACTACCTTAGGATGTCCCAATCACAACTAAAATTCAATCTGTCTAAACAGGGAAGAAGTCTGGTGTGCCTCTCTTCTTCAGGTGATGAAGACTACTTTGAAGATGAAACTCAAGACATGTACTAGGATCTTTGTCTTACATGCTGCTGGAAACCATCACTTCCAAGTGTGTTGCTACAGTTGAAAACTGCAGCTAGGGTCGTACCAGTTGCTGCTGTCACTGCCAAACTTAGCTCCATGGTTGCCATTAAAATTTTACTGCAATCATTTGAAACCCATGACAGCTCAGGAAATCATCTGAA
Source organism: Loris lydekkerianus (assembly GCA_963574355.1). NCBI lineage: Eukaryota > Metazoa > Chordata > Mammalia > Primates > Lorisidae > Loris > Loris lydekkerianus. The sequence continues at coordinate 7,289 of CAUYPK010010130.1, forward strand.
AAACTGTGCACATTCCGTGACAGATCAGGAACCATCAAAATTCTTTTCTTTCTCTTAACTGAGAAAGGCATTTATCTCTGCTATTGAGTAGTGTGATAAAAGCAGACATCGCTGGGGTTTGTGCCTGTAATTTCCCCATTATAAGAACCATTTCAGCCTCTCATTGACTGTCAGGCCCAAAATTTAACCTGAGTACCTACTTTACTTGGGTTCCCCTCTTTTTTCTAAGGGTAAGAGTTGGGGTGATGATTGATATTTTCAGTCTGAGAAAAAACACAATATTTTTCAATCATCCACTAGAGATCTAAATTTTGTGCGTGCTAAATCAAGTTATGGTGCTCTCAAACTTCCTTGATCTCTGAGTAGTTCGTCTTTCCTTGTCTTTGAATTGGGAAATATTAGAGCAAGTTTTAGCCTGGAAAATAAATGCAAAACTAATTCATAATCCCTGGACATATATAGGTTAGCCTATAAAGGGAATGTTGAAATTATCTGAAAATCAAGAAGGTCTTAATGGATGTTTCAGTAATTATTTGCTATCAAAAACAAAACTTTCATGTAATGAGAATCAGATTCAATTTGGTGGAAGTATTTAGTAAGTCCTAAAGGGTCTATTTGAGCATTTTGCAGATACTTCTCTTGCTTTCCTTTATTACATTATCACTTTAGGCACTTTAGGTACAGTAGTTGAACCTTCAGTGTGATAAGCCTGTACAAAACTGTTGGGTAACATTTGGAAAAATATACCCAGAGGCATCTGATTGAAGATCCAATTCAGTTTTGTCATTTAGTCAATTTTTTGTGTTTTGTTGGAAAGACTTCATCCTGCAGTAGTAATGTTGGAATCATTTTTATTTTATGAAAGCTATTGATACACTTGTACCATATTGTTTTGTTTTGGTTTTGGTAGGGCGTAGCCTATTGCCTGAACATTTGAAAGAACATGAGATATTAAGTTAAAATAATTATCTATGTTCAGTAGGTAGTATATCTATCTTTCTTGTATTTAATATTATATAGTTAATTTTGAACATAAAACTTACATCAACCCACAGTCAATTCCTTTGTTGAAGATTTTAGTTTTATTTTTAATAGCACCCTGTGAAATCAGGGGGGCATACTACTTCAGGGATGTTGCAGTGTATTGCTCCCTTGGTAACTATCTTAATTTTCAGCAACGATATCAGTGATGAAAACAATTTTGAAAACAATTTTTCATTCCTGAAATTCAATCATGTCACATTTAAGCCCCCAGGAGGGAAATGCATATAGCTCTTGTGGACCACACAGTCCAGTAAATGAAAACAATCCAAGTTATTTTTTTAGATTATTTAACTGAAGTGATAGCAATTTTCATTGCACTTACTCTAGTTTAAACATCACATTCTGTTAAACATGGCAAAGTGTATCTTTTCTTATGAGAAAAGGTTCTCATTCCAATTCATTACCATTTTATTTTCAAGCTGTTTATGAAAATAGCTATCTGAACACTTGTGCTTATACCATTTAAAAGCAACAAGGGAATCTAAATTCGGATTTTAATGAGAAGAATTGCTGAAATTCTATATAATACATACTATGGGAACATCTAAATGATTTTCACTTATCAATCAAAAGTAATTTCAAATAAAATAGAAAATAAAATATAATCAAATCCCTTACAAATAAATGAAAATTAAACTGCCAAAAATAAATAAGCTTTATGATCCCCATCTAGAAACTTAAACTGATTTAAATTAGAAATATTATTGCCTTAACCTCCTATAAATATATTTAGTAAATAATTACTGGAAAATTGCAGACAGTTTTTTTGCCCTCGTATTAAAAGGTTAATAATTAACATTTGAAATAACTGCATTGCTGTGAAAATGTCCAATAGGCAATTGATTTTCATAATAATTATCACATTATTGTAAATCAGTTCATAATAGAGCTAGATATGAATTTATTCTTTATAAAGTAGAAGTTCTTAATAGCTGTCTTAATTAAAAACATACATTATAAAAAAGAATTCACATAGATAGCTATTTTTGTAATTTTTATTAAGGTAATATCTCAGCATAAACAGCTTGCTTTTAATCATTTAACTGAATATAAATAAACATATTTTAGTTTTTAAAATGTAGTAAACCACTAATATTGAAAGTGTTTTATTTAATTGTACTGGCAAAAACAGCCTTAATATTTAGCCGACTATGGAAAGTCAAGTAAAAATAAGAGAAAGGTAGAGAAATTTCGAAAATGAGCAAATCTTTTTGATAATTAGTGGACAGATTATCAAAATTAGTCTGTCGACAGTGAGAAAAATTATCTCCAAAATTACTGCATTAACATTTTCAAGGTTGTGGTAGTAGTTGCTGATATTATGTGCTGTTGATTATTTAAAATGGATGAGTAAATAATATAATATAAATTATCAAGATGTCCACATGCAAAAGTGGCCTAAGAAGAGAAACAAGATCTGTTTGCCTCACTTATTTTAAATCTACTTATACATTGCGACATAGAGTTATAATTCAAGTTGCTATCAATATTTTTTAAGTACCAACTAATATGACAAGATTAAATTTTACACACTGGGAAAAGCATCTTCAGAATGTGTTTACAAAATGGAAAGTCAGATGAAAAATTATTTGAACACAATAAAGTCAGAAAAATCAGATATCATCCCTATACTTAAGGAACTCGAAATGCTAGCTTCATTGATTCATTCAGCAAATATTTATTGAGCATTTATTTTCTGCTGGCACTGCTCTGGCAATTATGATTTATAGCAATAAAACCTCTCCCTCCTGAGGTGCACACTCTTGGGTGAACAGTCAATAAATAATCTATAAAATTAAAGATCCATAGCAGTGATTAATGTAAAGAAGAAAAATATAAAGCGAAGAAAGGGCTTAGTGCATGTGTTCCAACGTGTTGAAGGTTGAGAGGTCAGGGAAGGTGTTTTGTTCAATGACCTGGAAGCATGAGGTAGCAGTAAGTCACAACAAAGTGTATTATAGAAAGAGAAAGGGGAGAGGAAATGTTCCAGGGTACCAACATGCCAGTGTGTGCCCAGAAGCAACTAGGAGGGCAGTGTGGCCAGAGTAGAACATAGGAAAGAGGGAGTCCCTGAATTGTCACTGAGAGATGACCTCGGTGGAATCCCTTGGGCAGCACCCAGGAGACCTGTTTGGAAACTAAAACTGGTGCCTGAAATCAGATCCAGAGGCCCCAGGATAAGGAGCTCGCCACTCCCCTTCACCACTGACTATTCAAATGAGCTGTCACTTACACCCGTGGCCTTTCCTGCACACAGCATCCCAAAGCTCCTCTTCAGGGGTGCAGTGTGTAAGGGTCCTAAGAACCAACCTTGCTTCCTCCAAGTTGGTTGGGGTGGGGCTGGGTGCAGGACCTCCAGGTGACACTCACAGACTATAGCCTGCTCCCAAATAGCTATCCCAGTTGTCCCAGAAATGCAAATCAAAACCACCCTGAGATATCACTAACCCTAGTGAGAATAGCCACTTCACAAAGTTCCAAAGCTACAGATGCTGGCATGGATGTAGAGAGAAGGAAATACTTTTATAGTGCTGTTGAGATTACAAATTAAGATAACCTCTATGCAGATATATGGAGAATCCTCAAAGAGCTCCAAGTAGACCTTTCATTTGATCCCACAATCCCATTACTAGGTATTTACCCAGAAGAAAAAAAAAAAAAAAAATTCATACACTGCTATGTATTTTTAATTTTATAGATTATAAAGACCATTGCACTAGAATGTTCATCTCAGCTCAATTCATAATCGCCATGATGTGGAATCAACCCAAGTGCCCATAAATTCATGAATGGATTAGTAAAACTGTGGTATATGTATACCATGGAATACTATTCAGCTGTAAAAAAGATGGAGAGTTTCTCTTTTGTTTTAACCTGGATGGAGTTGAAGAATATTCTTCTTAGTAAAGTAGCTCAAGAAGGAAAAAGCAAGTATCCACAACAGTAATATGAAGCCAGCAGATGAACAAGTTTTAACACACACACACAAGAGAAAAACACAGTTAATTTCAAGTGTGGGGAGAGGAGGAAAAGGAGAGAGGGGAGAGGATTGGTGAGCTCTCACCAAATGGGCACAGTGTAGGGTGCACAGCACAGCCCCTGGGATGAGGGGCTCAACCACCACTTGAACTTTACCCAACAAAGGCAAACACTGTAACCTAATCATTTATGCCTTCATATTGATCTGAAATATAAAAAAGTGAGTAAGAGAAAAGTCAGAGAGAGGTTAGGGAGTGAGCTGAGTGCAGGCAGGTCCTCCAGGCTTCAGGAGCAGAGCTCCCACTTCCACCTACCCGACATTAGAAGCCAGCAGAGCACTGGGGTGACAAGGTGGTGCAAGCTGACTTTTTTTTTTTTTTTTTAACAGGTTCCCACTAGCAGTGGGATGAAACTGCAAGGAGAATCCTTAGAAGTAGAGAAAAGACTCCCTTTAGTAAAATTGCAACGTTGGAGCTTTTAAGTCTTTGAAAAACTATGTGACCTCTTCTGCTTTACGATGATTAAGGACAAATTCCTTTCTGAGTGCGTATGTGTGTCTATGCGTGGTGCTTCTGCGTGTGTACTTCTATGTGTGTGCAGAAGTGTGGATGCGTGTGCGGGAATCAGCACTTCCTAGGGAGCTGTGCACTCCGAATACAGCCAACTTTCCTTTCCCTTCTCCCTCGTTTTCTGTTCCATATTCTTTTTTCTAAATGCCAACTAGCCTCTGCTTTGTTTTAGCATTTCATTCTTTTCTGTTTATCCGTTTTATCTGCATTCCAATTTTTCTGCTTCTTTTCTTCCACTTTCACTCCAAAAAGGGAAGGGGTAGAAACAAGGCGAGAAGAAGAGGCAGCGAGGGGCGCAGAATCAGTCAAGGTTAACTCATGTACCGAATGTCTCTCGTTACGAATTTACATAAAAGATAGTTCTTCTCTTCAGACCTTAAAGGTGATATATACACCCTTTCTTGGTACTTCAAAATATACAGAAAAGATAAAGATGAGGCTCTAACTCAATTATAATATGATAAATATCACATCACTTCCTGACTGGAAGGTTCTGTTCATGCTTTTTTCTTAAAAAAAAAAAAAAAAAAAAAAAGCATTCTTTTCATGTTCATTCTTTTTATAAAATTGTAACTAATTTTATGCAGCCTTAAAGAAAAATGGAGACTTTACCTCTTTCATGTTTACATGGATGGAGCTGGAACATATTCTTCTTAGCAAAGTATCTCAGGAATGGAAGAAAAAGTATCCAATGTACTTAGCTCTACTAGGAAGCTAAATTATAGTTTTCACATGAAGGCTATAACCCAACTATAGCACATGACTATGGGGAAAGGGCCGAGGTAGGGGAAGGAAGGGGGGAGGTTTTGGTGGAGGGAGGGTAATGGGTGAGGCCACATCTATGGTGCATCTTAGAATGGGTACAGGCAAAACTTACTAAATGCAGAGTACAAATGCCTACATACAGTAACTAAGAAAATGCCATGAAGGCTACCTTGAACAGTTTGATGAGAATATTTCAGATTGTATATGAAACCAGCACATTGTATCCCTTGATTGCACTAATGTACAAAGCTATGATTTAACAATAAAAATAAATTAATTTTAAAAAGCCTGTAAATAAGATTGACTTTTTTATTACACTTTATCTGTCTTCCCAAGTTTTTCACAGTGAGGTTGAGCGTCTGAATACGTATATTTAGCAATGTAAACCAGGTGCATAAAACTTAGAACTACCTTGGAAAGGAGGACAAGACCATTCATAGAAAAAGAAATACAAGTTGCTGTGGGACCCAGGCACCCCTTCAGGAGAAATGATAATTTCAAACCAAAACGAATTTGTTTACCAGCTGTGAGTTTTCACAAGGGACAACCCCCTACCCCCCCCCCAAAAAAAAAAAAAAAAAAAAAAAAAAAAAAAACGGACAGTACCAGCACCAGGTCCTGGCAGCCCCACAAACAAAAATGAACTCTTCCCTAGAAAAACGCAACTCGGAGTTTTTTCAAGTACGAAGGGCGGGGTGAGGTGGGTAGGGCCACTACACGGTGCAACACTGTCATCTGCCGGCCTGGCTGGCCGCTCGCCACCAACCAGAAAATGCATTTTTTTCCGCTGTTTTTCTGCCCAGTGTTTGAAGATCATAGCCGAGGAACCTCAGTATGATAAAGAGTAAGACCAGAGAATAGACTGGTACCAGCCAAAACAGCGCGGGCGAACCGACCCCAGTGAAGAGGCATGCCCAATCACGCCCTCGGAAACATAGCAACAGCAGCAGGAAATGCCTGCCCCAGCAGAAAGAAGATGCCTGGGATGGAGGCTGGCGTAAGATTGGCGGGTTCTGGCCCTGTGCCTTGATGAGGAGTGAGGTCTGTGCCAGTCTCGCTCCTGCTACTGATTTGGAGATTTCTTTGCCTACTCTGTTGCAAGCTGTCGGCTAAGGGATGGGACCACCAATTCCCAGAACTTGAGGCCAGACTGCCCCAGTCACCCCACGGCCCCAAGTTCGAGACCCATATCCCTGTTATTCTCCTCCCACCTCTCACGTGGCGCACTTCGTCTCTCCTCTGATCCTCCCTGGCGACCTCAGCGTTCATGAGGCTGGCCAGGCCACCACTGGAGTCGCTAGATCCACAGGGATGTTGTCCCTACGTCCTCAAGTCTCCCCCTCTAGTGTACCTGCCATGGGTCTCAGAAAAGACCATGCCCCTCCATGATGTCCATTATTTATATACTCCTGTCAGCACCACCAACACCATCACCCATCCTTCCAGCTCCCTCCCGCTAATGCTTTAACATCACATCCTCAACCTCATGGAGGCCTCCAGTCCACTCACTAGCCATGAATTACTCATCCACCAGGCCCTCCTTCCACAGCTTACCCAGAGCTATAGTCTCTCCCCCTCAAACACGCCTCTTCTGCTCTTTTCTCTTTCCCTCCTGATATCCAGATAGTACTCCAACAATGAACAGTTTCTGCACCCTCCACTGAAAGGGTGGCACTTGACCAGCAGAGATCTCACAGACCACCAAGGCTTGTATGAAAGGTTTTTATTGTCAAGGGAGGAATGCTGCAGAGCAGCACCAAGGAGGAGAGAAAAGAAGGGAGGGGGGAGAAAAGAGGGAGACAGGAAAGAGGCGAGGAGAGAGAAGAGAGACAGAGAGAGAGAGAACGCCCCTGTATATAAGTTCGGTTAGGAGAAGTCTTAAAATGGTGACGGGATGGTAGAATAGCCAATAAGGAGATACTGCTCTGGCAGAGTCATTAGGGGCAGGCCATAAGTTTGAAATTTTCAGCAGGTAGCTTTAACTTTAAGAGTGAGACAGCTAATCTTGGTCTGTAGAAGGTAGGAAGGGTTTTTCTGGGGGAGGGGTTTTCTCTGGGGCAATTACCTAACATTCCTCCCTTCTTGATATGTTAAAAAATAGGGGGTTGGCCTTGGGATAGGGGACCTCCAGTTTTCTCTTCTGTGGTTTCTTCCTGCTGAGAGGGGCATGTAGTTTCAATTGGCCAACTTGAGGAAGATTATGATCTTTTTCCCTGGGAGGATGTAAGTTTTTGCTTTCAGACTGCCCTTTTAATGGTGGCTGTTTAGAATTGGTGTTCAGGAATGTCTTGTGGCCTGGAGTAGAGTGTAGCTCATTCATGAAAAACAGTTCCATTTTGTTGTAGGCTGGAAGCTGTATCTGGGGTATACGTTTGGAGCATTAATTGAGTAGTTACCTGTTGAGACAACTTTGAGAGTTGAGTTTGAATAAAACGAGTCATTGAGTAGGAAATGCCAGCTGTTTCTGTGCCTATGCCAGCTGTGATTCTCACCGCTGTCAGTAAGGGAAGCATGGCAACTTGGATGGCCCATTTCATACAGGTTCTTGGATAGAGAGAAAGAGGAGGTACTGGGACAGGTTCATCTCCTGCAATAATTTTAAAATCAGGTAACAACATAACTATGGAACACAGACTTTGAATGTGGACAGGGGAAATTCAGTATAATTTTTTCCCACAGAGAAACTGGAAGGAAGGATGGCACTATCTGTGCAACTTCTTTTTTGGCTTGGAAGGGAACATGACTATATTAGAGCACTTTGATGGGTTCAGTCCTGATAAGGGAGTGGTGCCAGTAAAGTTGAAGCAAAGAGGGTATGACTGGATGACTTGAGCGAGAGCACAGAAGGTTTAGTTTTGTGTGTGCAAGTTGTTAAATTAAGAGATGCAGGGTCTGAAAGGTTGAAAGATAAAATGTTAGAAATTATGACTGGGGCGGTTTGAAGTTTATAGTGTGTAAGAGACCTTGAAGATTTAATCCAATCCAGCAGCCCAGTCTATATTTAGGGTGATGTGGGTTTTTTTGTTTGTTTGTTTTGGTTTTGGGTTTTTCAGATTCAAAACTTTATTTATTTATTTATTTATTTATTTATTAAATTATAGCTGTGTACATTGATATGATCATGGGGCATCATACACTAGGGTCATAAACCGTTTGACATTTTCATCACAGTGGTTGACATAGCCTTCCTGGCATTTTTTTAGTTTTTGTGCTAAGACATAAGACGGGATCACACCTGCGGTGCATCTTACAAGGATATATGTGAAACTTAGTAAATGTAGGGTGATGTTTTAAAAGAGAGTATGTCCATAAGATGGAATCATAGGCTAGATTAAGATTTAGTTGAGGTGTGAGGGTGGAGAGATTGAAACTTCAGATTTGATTTTGGCCAATTTCTTCTTTTAAAATTTGAGAATGAGATTTAATGATTTTGATAATATCTGTTAAAGGAGGAGGAATAAACTTTGGTTTTTCTTTTGTGATGGTAAATTCTGAATATGCATTTTCTCGACCCCATCTCCTATATATTCTTATTTCCCACTTTTTTCCCTTAAGTCAAGTAGGGTCATTTGGTTTTAATACTGTTATCATGAGTTCATAAAAGTATGGCCAAGGACATGGAAAAGTTGTTGTTGATAGTTGTATATCGGTGTCCGTGACCTTTCAGGGGGCTATGGATTCATAGCCCCAATAGACACATCCTTTTTTACATTTTGAGTCAGGATTTTGAGTACTGCAAGCATATATTTGGAGGTTGTAGTTTAAATTACAATGTTTGCCTAAAGAAGTTAAGGTATATGAATCACGTTTAAATAATTCACATAAGGTGACATTAAATAATACATTAATGTGATTTGATTTTCTAGTTAATGTTTTGTCAATAGAGGTTTGATCTGACTTCCAGGTGTCAGAGCACAAGTCAATGTGTAATTTCCATGTTTCTTCCCAGTGGCCAGAGACTGAGAGAAGCAGAGGGTTTTGTAATTGAGACCCATAAATATTAGGAAAGGTTATTAGGAATAAGAAAATTATGAGAGACATTTTAGGAAACACCTTATGAACATGAAATAAAGGGATAGGGAGTATTTTTGTTTTTGTGATTATTATGGTGGAGTAATTGTGATTGTATTAACTTTAAAGAGTAATATTAGGAGTATAATTATTATTACTATGAAGATGTCTATTGTGAGCATTAGGGGAGGTAATGATTGAAATTTATGAGACATATCTTTTAGAGCATTGGGACCTCAGGTGAAGGATGAATTTTTGGTTTCTAGAACCTCTGGAATCCAAGTGAGTTTAAGCCTCAGGGGGCCTGTTTCTTGAGCCAAGTATGAAGGAAGATTTTCAGGTGTCGTCTACTGACCTGTAGTAATGGTTGGATTAAGGAAAGGTTTAATGCAAGATACATGAAACAATCCAAGAAATGAGGCTAATTTTACTGCAGTGGGTGTTGATATAACTCCTCTATGAGGTCGTTGCCATTTTGGCTCAAGTGGTTTTGGGGGATGACTAGGAGGAGCTATTAGAACTTGATCTCCTGGGTGAAAGGAGGTGGGCAATGAAGGTGTTGGGATAGGAAGAAGTATGTCGATTTGTTTCCATAAAAGGGATCAGATATACTGAAGAAGAGAGGATAAAATTGAGGGAGATAATGGGCTATCTGATGGTGTAAGTCCTGGAGGAAGAATGGATCTACCAAACATTAATTCAAAAGGAGAGAGGTTGGAGGGTTTCTTTGGAAGGGAATGTAGGCATAGAAGTGCCAGGGATAGAAGAGTGATCCAGTCGAAGTGAAGTTCAAGGGAAAGTTTGGTTAATGTAGATTTTAGGGATCTGTTAGACTTTTCAACCTTCCCTGAAGATTAAGGATGGAAAAGAATATGGAAGTGCCAGGGGATACCTAAGGCTTTGGTTAAGGTTTAAGAAACAGTGGAGGTGAATTCAGGTCCATTGTCAGACTGTAAAGAACAGGGGATTTCAAAGCGGGGAATAATGTCTTGGAGTGTGATAGAGGTAAAAGTGGTAGCCTTCTTGTTTGTAGTAGAAAAGGCTTCAATCCAACCTGAGAAAGTATCTACTAATACTAAGAGGTGTCTATAACGTTTGATTTTAGTCATGTGTGTGAAATCAAGTTGCCTGTCTGTTCCAGGAAAAAGTCCCCTAGCCTGGTGAGTTGGGAAGTGTGAGAGGCGAGATTTTGTTTGTGGGTTGGAGCGTTGGCAGACTTCACAGGATGAGGTAAGTTGACTCAGAAACTCTGAATCTCTTTTGGAGAGATGAAAGAAAGCTTTGAGAAATTGTAGTAAAGTTTGAGAGTTGAGGTGAAATAATTTGTGGCGATAGATGAGGTCATGAGTGGGAGGTTGATTTGTTTCTTCTACTGTAGCAGCAGTAGGAGCAGAAACAAGCAGGAGGTGAGAGGTGTCAGGAGATGAGTGTTGGAGAGCAGTCGTATGTGCTTCACAGGCAGCTCAGTAATTACCCTTTGATATAGGTGAGTGGTTAGATTGATGTGAAGGGCAATGAACAATGCCTCTAGCCTTATGCAATTTAGAAGCTTCTAGTAGTTTGATAATAAAGTGAGAGTTAAGAGTAGGGTTAGTTTTGGTGTTACATAAGCCTCACTCTTTCCATATAGCTTCATGGGATAATAATATGTGGAATGTGTACTTAGACTCAGTACAGATAGTGAGAGATTTATTTCGTGCTAAGGTAAAGGCTCTGGTTAGTGCTATTAGTTCTGCATGTTGGTTAGTGGTCAAAGAGGGAAGAGAGTGTGTTTCGATGACCTCATTGGAGGATACAATTACATAGCCTGCTCTATGAGTTCCCTTATACATAAAGAAACTGCCATCCGAAAACCAGAATCAGTATCAGGAAGAGGTCCTTCTTGTATGTTGGAGAGGCAAGGAAGAAGAGTGTCTAGTGTTTGAAGACAATCATGAGTGAGTGACTAGTCAGAAGGAGTACAAAAGAGGGATGTAGGATTTAATGTGGGATATGTGTTAAAAGATAATGATGGGTTAGATAAGAGAGAGATTTGAAGGTTAAGAATGTGGGATGGTGGTAGGGTTTGAAGATTTTTGTATTTTAAAAGATTATATAGAGGGGAGGAGACAAGATGGAGGACTGAAGCCAGCTTTCCACAGAGGCTCCAGTCCAGAAGGAGTTAAAGGATGGAAATTTAGTAAGTAACCTGGAGGATTAGAGCTGTACCAAGAGAGAAGGTTGAAGAACGCACATCAACACCACTGAGGCGAGCTGAGACCACAAGGACGCAAACAAAAGGTACAAAATCCATCACCAAGAGGAAGAGGACAGCAACCTGGGCGCCCGGATCCCCAAGGGAAGGGAAGGGAGTCTCTGCAGATCTAAGGGGCACCGGCAGATGGAGAAAGCAGCCGCCGTCGCCAGGGCAAAACTGTGGCCTCCGGATCTTAACATTTGCCAGCGATGCCTGTAAAAACGTGACACTCCATGTTCCCTCCAAATTAGATGCTGAGAAATTTGTTGGGAGAGTTGACCTGAAGGAATGCTTTAAATCTGCAAATCTAATCCGTTCAAGTGATCCTGGTTTTCAAATTTTAGAAGATGGTTCAGTCTACACAACAAAGGCAATTCTTTTGTCTTCAGAGAAGAGCAGTTTTACCATTTTGCTTTCCAACACAGAGAACCAAGAAGAGAAGAAAATGTTTGTCCTTTTAGAGCATCAAACAAAGGTACTAAAGAAAAGGCATTCTAAAGAGAAAGTTCTAAGACGTGCCAAGAGAAGATGGGCTCCTATTCCTTGTTCGATGCTAGAGAATTCCTTGGGTCCTTTCCCGCTTTTCCTTCAACAGGTTCAATCTGACACAGCGCAAAACTACACTATATACTATTCCATACAAGGTCCTGGAGTTGTACAAGAACCTAAACATTTATTTTATGTGGAGAGAGATACTGGAAACCTGTTTTGTACTGGCCCTGTAGATCGTGAAAAATATGAATCTTTTGAGATAATTGCCTTCGCCACAACTCCAGATGGGTACACTCCAGAACGTCCATTGCCTCTGCTGATCAAAATTGAGGATGAAAATGATAACCACCCAATTTTTACAGAAACAACTTACATTTTTACAGTTTCTGAAAATTGCAGAGTTGGTTCTACTGTGCGACAGGTGTATGCGACTGATAAGGATGAGCCTGACACCATGCACACCCGCCTCAGGTATTCCATCCTTGAGCAGTTGCCAGCATCCCCCACCCTATTTTCTATGCATCCAAAGACAGGTGTGATCACCACAACATCATCTCAGCTGGACAGAGAGTTAATTAGTAAATACCAATTGAAAATAAAAGTGCAAGACATGGACGGTCAATATTTCGGCTTGCAGTCAACTTCAACTTGTATCATTAATATTGAAGATGTGAATGACAACTTACCAACTTTTACCCGTACTTCTTATGTAGCATCAGTGGAAGAAAATACAGTTGATGTGGAAATCTTACATGTTACTGTTGAGGATAAAGATTTACTGAACACTGCTAATTGGAGAGCTAATTATACCATTTTAAATGGCAATGAAAATGGGAATTTTAAAATTGTAACTGATCCCCAAACCAATGAAGGAGTTCTGTGTGTAGTTAAGCCACTGAATTATGAAGAAAAACGGCAAGTGACCCTACAGATTGGCTTAGTTAATGAGACTCCATATTCCAGAGAGGTTAGTTCTAGATCAGCCATGAGCACGGCCACAGTCACTGTTAATGTGCAGAATCAGGATGAGGGCCCTGAGTGTAGCCCTTGCACACAGACTGTTCAAATTAAAGAAAATGCTTCCGTGGGAACAAGAAGCCAGGGGTATAAAGCATATATCCCCAAAACAAGAAGTAGCAGTGGCATAAGGTATAAGAAATTAAATGATCCAAAAGGGTGGGTCACTGTTGATGAAAATTCAGGATCAATCCAAGTTTTCAGAAGCCTAGACAGAGAGTCCGAGTCTGTTAAAAACGGCATATATAATGTTACAGTCCTTGCATCAGACCAAGCTGGGCGAACATGTACTGGGACGCTGGGAATTATCTTGGAAGATGTGAACGATAACAGCCCATTCATTCCTAAGCAGATGGTGGTGATCTGCAAACCCGTCATGGCAGCCGCGGACATCGTTGCCATTGACCCTGATGAACCTAGACACGACCCACCCTTTGACTTCACTTTGGAGAGTTCTGACTCAGAAATACAGAGGATGTGGAGACTGGGAAAAATTAATGATACAGCAACACGTCTTTCCTTTCTGAATGATCCTCCATTTGGACAATACATTGTACCTATCAGGGTTGCAGATAGACTTGGCAGGTCTAGAACTAATTCATTGACTGTTAGGTTATGTGACTGTGTTACCGAAAAAGACTGCACCTTCCGTGCAGATCCACGGGTTAGCGGAGGAGAAGTAAAACTTGGCAAATGGGCTATCCTTGCAATATTGTTGGGCATAGCATTGCTATTTTGTATCCTATTTACATTAGTCTGTGGGGCTTCCAGGGTCCCCAAAAAACCAAACGTATTTCCTGATGATTTAGCCCAGCAGAACCTAATTGTGTCAAACACAGAAGCCCCTGGTGATGACAAAGTGTATTCCATGAATGGCTTCACAACACATACCGTGGGCACCTCTGCTCAGGGAATTTGTGGTACCACAGGATCAGGAGTCAAGAATGGAGGGCAGGAAACCATAGAACTGGTGAAAGGAGGGCAGCAGACCTTGGAACCCTGCCAGGGAGCTGGGCACCAGCAGACCCTGG
>CAUYPK010010132.1:0-39457 GCA_963574355.1 Loris lydekkerianus
CCCTGGATTGAAGAAGTGCAAGTTATTTGACATATTGCTGTATGTACTAGAAATTTTGAAGAAAATTCTTTTTTTTTAATTAATTAATTAATTTTTATTGTTAAATCATAGTTGTGTACATTAGTGCAATCAAGGGGTACAGTGTACTGGTTTCATATATAATCTGAAATATTCTTATCAAACTGTTCAACATAGCCTTCATGGCATTTTCTTAGTTACTGTATGTAGGCATTTATATTCTGCATTTAGTAAGTTTTGCCTGTACCCATTCTAAGATGCACCATAGATGTGGCCCTACCCATTACCCTTCCTTCACCATAACCTCCCCTCTCCCTTCCCCTTCCTTGGCCCTTTCCCCACATTCTTGTGCTATAGTTGGGTTATAGCCTTCACGAAAGCTATAATTTAGCTTCACAGTAGGGCTAAGTACATTGGATACTTTTTCTTCCTTTCCTGAGATACTTTGCTAAGAAGAATATGTTGCTCCATCCATGTAAACATTAAAGAGGTAAAGTCTCCATATTTCTTTAAGGCTGCATAATATTCCATGGTATACATGTACCACAATTTGCTAGTCCATTCGTGGGTGGATGGACACTTGGGCTTCTTCCATGACTTAGCAATTATAAATTGGGCTGCAATAAACATTCTGGTACAGATGTCTTTGTTATATTGTGATTTTTGGTCTTCTGGGTATAAACCTACTAAAGGAATGATAAGATCGAATGGCAGGTCTATTTTTAGGTCTCTAAGTATTCTCCAAACATCCTTCCAGAAGGAACGTATTGGTGTGCATTCCCACCAGCAGTGTGGAAGTGTGCCCTTTTCTCCACATCCACGCCAACATCTCTGGTTTGGGCATTTTGTTATGTGGGCTACTCTTACTGGGTTTATCTCAAAGTAGTTTTGATTTACATTTCTCTGATGATTAAGGATGATGAGCTTTTTTTCATGTGTTTGTAGATCGTGTGTCTGTTTGGTACAAGACCAGAAGGATGAGAAGATTGAAGAGCAATAAGGGATAAAAGAAAGAAAATAAAAAAGAGAAGGGAGAGGGGCTGGGTAAAAGGGAACATTGACAGAAGAAGAGAGGCACAGAGCAATATAGGTGTACAGTAGGGTACTTTAACCCAATCTTTAAAAACCCCCAACTTCTGGGCGTGCTGGTTTGGGTGGTTTTGTTGAGGTCAGCAGTTCTTTTCTAGCCTGTTTGGACACAGTACCTCACCTCCATCAAGTAGAGAGAAAAGACAAAAATGCTATAAATCAAACCAAATCAAGCAAACAGAAAACTTTATGGGATAAAATTAGGGGGGGGAACCAAATAACAGGGGTAGAAACACTAGCAAATATGAAGTTTTAATTATTTAAAAAGGCAGCAATGAGAAATTATATTTAAACTAGAAAAAATGAAGAAAGGAAAGAAAGAAAAAAAGAAAGAAATGTCTATATGGAAGAGGTTGAAATTAAAAAACAAAACAAAACAAAACAACAACAACAACAAATAACCAAAATCCAAGAACAAAAACAAAGCAGTATGTATATCTTGCTAAATATTGTCTGGGCAATAGGTAATCTTCTGGGGTATGAGATGTTAGTCACAATGCTGATACGACTGGAGGCCTCTGCTGAATTCTCAAACCCTGCAGAGTGGAGAGCCTAAATCTCTCCTCAGCCCTCTTAAAAGGCACTTTAAATTGCTAGTCTTGGCTAAGCAGAAGCTTTCCCAGGAAAGTGCTTGTTGCTGGGATTACTGCTGAAGTGGCTAACCACTTACCCAGTGTGCCAAAACTGTCTCACTCTGCCCCTGAGGACAAAGGCTGTAAGGCTGCTAGACTGCTCAGTCTCCGCATTTAGGCTGCTCAGTCACTAGATTACTAGCTCCTGACTGATCCTTGCTCTGAGACCCTGAATGTGGAGTTTTCTGGGGCAGTTCTTTCACAATGGCTCTGCACAGCCCAAAGCCGAACACTATTAGCTCTGTTGGGCTCAGTGGCTCAGTCTGGGGCCCTAGACAACACCTAAAGTTTTTCACACTCCTGCTCAAACTCTCCCTAGGCAGTTCAACTGTGTGCCAAGTCCAAAAATACCATAACAGCTCACAGGTAAGGCCTTTCTAGTTTGCAATCTCACTGCTGCTGAATTTACAGCTGCTGGTGGGATTAGACCGAATGAACATATGTAACCACTTGCCAGTTTTCCACTGCTTTTGTCCTTGTCTTGGGATCCAGAAGTCTCTCACTGACTCCCTGTGTCCTCAAAGGGATGATGTAGGCAGATCCCATTAGCCAGAGATGCCTGAGTCTTGTCTTCCCAGACTCACCGTGCCCAGTTTCAAGGAAGCTATTACTCGACCACCATCTTGTTTCTTCCTCTCTGAGACATTAATTTTGAAAATGAATTTGTATAAAAGAGAGGCATACAAATGTAAGAGGAGTTATTTTCAGAATTCAGTTGTATGCTTGTATTTTCATAATTAAAACAGTAATTGGAACATAATATGATGGTGCTTTTCTTTTTTGTGTATGTGCAGAGCAATAGATCCTTTAATAAAGGAACTATTTTATTAAAACCTTTACAAAGTGAAGAAATGTAAAGCTTTCTCTCCCAGCCTTACTTGAATACCTGCCACCTACACTCAGGGTCTGAATGATGGGGCTGTCATTTAGGTTGGCATTTGAAAGTAAACTACTGGGGTGAATTTCTAAATTACAAAGCAAAGAGAACATAGGTGGCTTATCAGGAAAACATGGAAATTGTCTTTAAATTCTTCCTTTGGAATGTCCTTACTTCAAGGTTGTGAAGAATATTTCCTGATTTTGAAAAATACCAGGCCACAGAGCCAAAAGCAGTTTTCCCTTTCTAATTAATGAATGTCTCCTCTGATTCCATTGTGTATCAGCTAGACTGTGTTGATATTGTGGAGAACATATAAATACTTTGAGATATCCTTCTTAACTCCAAGAAATCTACACCATAGTTGGGATTATAGAAATAAGTATGTATTTGTTTCAGTGGATTTTGAAAAATAGTAAGAGGAAAACCTCAAGTATGAACTCCACATGTAAATTTTCTGTTTACTTCATGGAAAACTTTTGTTGTGGTATTTTTATCTGATTAGCACAACACACTTATATCCTCAAATAAAAAATATAAATGGATGTAAAGACAATAGTTCCAGCTCCCAATCTGTCAGTCAACTTATCAAATAGTGTCGAAGTAAGACATTGATTTTGATAGGAACTTTTTTTTTAACTTAAAATGTCATTTAAGCAGTCTTGGTATTATTGAAGGGATGTTTAAGTACTTGGGGGGTGGTGGTGGTATTTGTGGAACAGGGAAACAAATGACATGTAGAGATTAGGTAATAGAGAAACATATGTAAGAAATAATTCAAAATTATGTCATTCTAGAAAACAGTCTCACCTTCTAACCTTTTATTTTAAAACTATATAGATTCATAATCAGTTAGAACTTGGATTTTTCACCTTCACCACAATTTCTAAGTAAAACCCTGTAAGCCTGGTGATTGTTTTATTTGTTGATATTAGACAAAGTGTTAAGATATGGTTGTTATGGTGACAGGATGGAGAGGAGAATTCTATATCTTTTTACAATGTAGAGAGGGATTTGGATCACAAAGCCTTCTGCGGAACCCTGTGTGGGACTGATATATCACATCGCCTACTCTTGTCATTCTGGCATGTTTCATGAGGTCAATGTTTCAAATCCCTCAGAAGCCAGATATTGTCCAGTGTAATAAGATCTGCATTACATTGCCTTTATGACTTTAAGAGAGAGGAACTTAGAGAAAAATGTTTTCTTATATTACAGAAATATATTTTGGCAATGGCAGTTTTTTATTCTGCCAGTCAAGGTCAATTAGGCGGTTGGATGCAACTTTGGAGTGATTTTGTAAAAAGGTAAAATTCTCAGAGTACATTACTAATGTAATGGTGCTGAGAAATGAACAAATCTATTTTATGGTCTTTGGAAAAGAGGAAGCATTCTATAATATATGACATCTTGTTATTGTTGACTAGGTAAGTGTTTCTTTTGGTAATCTGATTATCACTCTCCTGATTAGTCATGCACACACATATGAAAGATTGGTTTGCTAGGCAAGTTTTGAAATATGCCAGTCTCATTTTTGACTACAAATAAGTTAGATAAATTTATTGAAATACTTAGTAACCTAAAACAAAATTAATTTGTTTTCCTTTAACTGATCCAATTGCTATTTTTCTGAGGAAAGTGTATTTGTTAACTTAAAAAGCACGACACCCGTACATCTGTGGAGGAGTGCTTTATTTCTTACAGAGGGTACAGCCTGCACAGTGGCCATTCTGCCAGTTTAGAAAGTGTAGACTCCTGTAGAAGACTTGAGGCAGGTGCTTTGAGGGTGGGATGGGTAAGACAGGAATTTAGGCTAACAGGTTGACCAGGTACAGGAGGTTAGTTGGTTACAGGAGAAACTATGAATATTCATGAAGGCTGTCCTGATGTTTAATTTTTGGGGAGGGGGGTAGAGACTTAACAATTAACTGTATTATATGAGTCCCTACATGTCAAAAGGTCTTTCAGGACACAAAGGCACTCAAGGGCACAACCTCTGTGAATCAGTCAGAACCAGTCCATGGTTAGTGGATATTTATTAAAAGAAAGTTGCTGAAGGCAATGTTTGCTCTTTTGGGAAGATACCTAATAATGGGATTGCAAGATCAAATGGAAGGCCCATTTTTAGTTCTTTGAGGACCCTTCATACTTCTTTCCACGGAGACTGTACGAGTTTGCAGTCCCACCAGCAACGCAGGAGTCTTCCTTCTTTTTGCACTCTTTGTTGTTGTGGGCCCTTCTCCTAGGGTTAGGTGATATTTCAAAGTGGTTTTGATTTGCAGTACTCTAATAATTAGAGGTGATGAGCATTTTTTCACTTAATTCTATCAAAAACTAAAGCCCGACCCAAGTTCTGTCTCCATGGTGAAAAAACTCTGATGAGATTATCCTGCAAAGCTTTGGTCTACCTCTGAATTTCCACAGAACTCATTTTTATACAACTTTATGCTGATTTGTAATTGCATGTGTTTGTATGTGCGCATGTCTATGTATATTTATATATGTACATACACATTTACATATATCTCTGTCTCCACTCTCTCTCATTCTTTCACACACACACACACACACACACACACACACACACACACAGAGATGCACACACATACATGCACACATCCCTGGATACCTGGATTTGAGGTCAGATGTCTTGGGTTTTCATTTTAGTTTTGCTGTTTATAAGGCATTTGATCTTGGATGGTTTATCTAGCCTTCTGGAATTTATTTTTCATCTTAAAATGGAACAACAGGAAGTGCCTGCCTGCACTAGTTTCCTAGGACTGCCATAATAAGATACCAAAATCTTGGTAGCTTCAAACTACTGAAATTTAATCTCTCTCCATTCTGGATAGTAGAAGTCTCCAATCAATATGTCAGGAGGGCTACGCCTCCACTGCATGCTCTACCGAAGGAGCCTTCCTTCCCCCTTCCTGATAGCTCTGGCATTTTCTGGAAATCCTTAATGTTTTTGGCTGTAGATCTATCACTGTGGTCTGTGTCTTTTCATCTTCATATGGCTTTCTCCCGTGTGTCACCGTGAATCCTGTTTTCTCTGTAAGGACACTAGGGTTAGGGTTAGGCTCATCCTAATGCAGTGTGACCTCACCTTGCTAATTACATCTGCAAAGACTATATTTCTAAATAAGTTCCTTCACATTCTGAGTTTCTAGGTGGAGATGAACTTTTTGGAAACACCATTAAACTCAGTACCCTACCTCAGAGTTCTTTTAAGGATTTGGTGATATACTGCATGTAAAGTGCTTGAAGTGCTTTGTGGTGAATGCGTTTTGAAATGTTAGATATTGATATCATTATTACTACTACTACTATTTGATAAGTTTCCTTGACATTTTAAAGGTAACTTATGTGTGAAATTTGAGAGTTTAGCCAGTTGGTTAGGCTCGTTCAAGATTTTTTCTTTTTAATTAGAAGCTCAAACATTTTGTAAAGAGACAGTCACCTTTTATAAAAGCCAATAGTTACCAAGATTTGGGGAACTTCTCTTTTGTCATGAAATTACTTGCATAGTCTTTCTGCCTTCTCTTGCTTGATTTATTTTATTTATTTTTATATTTAATTATTATGATACATACTAATTGATAAAACTAATTTAACTCTATTAGAAGCTCTTGACTGAGCACACATAAAAATATAAGGTATAGAAAAGAGGCAAAAATGAAGAAGGCTGACAGAAATAATTTTAGTATGGTTGAGGCTAGAAAAAGTTAAAGAAAAGATACCAGTGAAGAAAGATGCTATCCTGTGTAGATGTGTGATTAAGCTTAGTTATTCAGTTTCTGTTATGCTTTTTCCTTCCTTATCAAGGAGGACAACTTTTAAAATGACAAGTATAGACTAGGCAAACATAGTTAAAAATAAAAGCTTAAGATGAATAACTGGGGCACTGTAATCTTTTGCATAAAGTAACTTCTTCAGAACCAAATAAATACTTTTGGGAAGGGAAGTTTAATGAAGGTGCAGTGATAGGAAAATGACCATTTGCAGATTTTAAAGAATTATACATTTCGGAAGACACTCTAGGGAAAAAGTCCTTGTAGAGTTCTTAGTGTAATAAATAGTGTTTCATGTACTATTTTTAAGTGGCTTGAAAATGGTTTTACAAAGTTGATACTCCTTCTGGTCAAATTATGGAAAAAAGATTACAAACCATGGAATTCATGAAGAGTAACGGGTCAAAGTTAAGTAATTTCTTTTCAGTAATGTAAAGAACTAGAATAAGCTAGTTTTGGATATCAGTAGAGTAGTTGACAAAATTCCTCCTGACATTCTCAATAACAATTATAATACTGTAGAAATAACAATATCGTATTTTGGTAAATTTGTAAACTGGCAGCACAACTCTATCCAATGAATTTTAAATGTAAATAAAGTCTAGAAAAAAAATAATTGAGAAAGTGAACTCCCCTCTTAGAGTTATTATAAGGTGGACTTCTTGTCAAGACGGCATCCTGAATTAATAATGTAACACATGCTCTGTTCAAATCCATGGGTAAACAGTGAGCCGACAAAATGATAAAATGCATTACTGTACTAACAAACTGAAAAACACTAACAAAAGAAAAGAATCTCCATTGGTCTGAAAGAGAAGAAGAATAGAAAATGGTGAATGTAGCTGGACCACATACCTGCTGGCTTTGGACTTCGAAGAGAAACTTGTATTTTGTTTGTTTCTTGAAGGAGAAAGGGGACTAAAAGTACACCATGGGGCGTGGAGCTATGAAAAAGACTCCTTGCTTGAATCCAGGGACTGTGCAGAGGGCTAATGGAAGCAGGCTCTGAGGAAACAAAAAAAATGCCGCTAGTACATGAGGCATTGGATAGGCCTTCATCAGTTTGAGTTGCTCTACCCAAACCTGAGACTGGGTGGCTAATAGACAACATATATTTATTTCTCACAGTTTTAGGTGCTGGAAGTCTGAATTAAGTTTGCAAGCATGGTCCAGTTCTGATGAGGACCTTCTTCTGGGTTGCAGACTGCTGACATCTCTAGGTACCCTCACAAGGAAGAGAGAGAGAGAGCTCTTTGGTGGTCCCCCTTTTAAGGGCAATAACCCTATTGATGAAGACTGTACCCTCATAACCTAGTCACCTTCCAAAGGCTTTGCCTCCTAATACCGTCACATGGGGAGTTAGAACTTGAACAAATGAATTTAGGGGAGGAAACAAACATTCAATCCATAACAGAATTTAAACAAGCAGCCGAAGTACAGAAATGGAAGGTCCCACACATTCTTCCACCCAGGACAAAGCTATGTCCTGGCTTACTAGCTGATGTGCAATTTCACCAACATCATGATAAGAAGTGTAGCTCCAAGATTCTGTTAGAAGATCTAAGGGTCCTGCAGGTTTAGAAGACAACTTCATATTCTCCCATTGTGGAGGGAGAAAACACAGGGAAAGATGAAAAGTGAAAAAACATCAGAAAACAGAAAGTAAATATTCAAAAGGAGCTTACACAGCAAAATTGCAAAACGTGAATAAACGTAATGTTCTAAAAGACAGTCCATCAACACTGAGAAGATGAATCTATTCCTAAAGAAACTGTTCTTATATGGTAGTAGCACAATGATTTAAAATAAGTTATCTAGAATATTCTAAGATAATTATCAAAAAGCATGATGCTGTAAAAATATAAGCAGAAATAAAGATAGGTGCTTATGGTAAAAGAGAAGTATTAGAAAATGAAAAATATAGACATTGAAATATTTTAAAATACATTGAAATGGACAAATTCTAACACATCTATGATTTGACAGATCACTGTGAAACTATAGAATGTCATTAACAAGGAGAAACTCTTAAAGGAATTCAGAAAGATAAGGTTGGCTTCCTTCAAAAAAATGCCACTTAGATGGACAGGTGACTTTTTCTCAACTCCAGAAGATATTAGAAAAAAACAGAG
The DNA here is from genome assembly GCA_963574355.1 of Loris lydekkerianus. Taxonomy (NCBI): domain Eukaryota; kingdom Metazoa; phylum Chordata; class Mammalia; order Primates; family Lorisidae; genus Loris; species Loris lydekkerianus. The sequence goes on from CAUYPK010010132.1 coordinate 8,540, forward strand.
CAGTGGCTTCAGAGTGATGCAATAAAATGATGCTAAGCCTAGACTTTTATTTTCAGCTGTGTCATTATACAGGAATTATTTTCAGACCTATAACAATTGAGAGTTTAAACTTTTATTAAAACTAATTTAGGAGAAAAAATGGTTTTAGCATAGAAATTAATAACATGTATAAAATATCTATTGACTATAAAATAACCTTTAACAATGAATATAAAATATTGCACAAGAATGAAAAGAGGCAAGAGAATAATCTTCAATGCATAGTTACACTATTCTTAGGTCTGTGACATACTTAGGGTGAAATGGAAATTTAGAATAACCTTTGCTTTGTTATCACAATGTCTAGTTAGGTATGAGTGCAAAAAATATAAGGACTCTTACTACCTCATACCCATTAGGATAGCTACTACTGAAAATAAAAGAAAATAAAAAATGCTGGTGAGAACGTGGAGATATTTTAATCCTTGAGCACTGTTATTGGGAATGTAAAATGGTGTAACTACTGTGGAAAACAATATGGTGACTCCTCAAAAAAATAAAATAGAACTATCATAAAGTACAGAAATTCCACTTCTGGGTATACCTCAAAGAGTTGAAAGCAGTGTCTTGAGGTATTTGCATACCTATATTTACATGCATATAGCATATGTTCATAGCAATGTTATTTGTAATCCAAATGTCTACCAATAGATGATAAGTGAAATATGGTATATACATACAATGGAATATTATCCAACCTTAAAAAGAAAGGAAATTCTGCTACTTACTACAATATGGATTAACCAGCCTTGAGAACATGATGCTAATGAAATAAGCCAATTACAAAAAGACATACTACATGATTTCATTTATATGCAGTATGAGGTACCTACAAGAGATAAATTCATAGAGACAGACAAAAAGTAGAATGATGGTTGCCAAGGCCTGGGATAAAGGCTAAGGGGAAATAATTGTTTAATGGACTTTGAGTTTCAGTTTTGCATGATGAAAACCATTTTGGAGATAGATGGTAGTGATGGCTGCACAACAGGATGAGGGTATTTTTGTCAATGAACTGGAAATAATTGTTTAATGGACTTTGAGTTTCAGTTTCGCAAGATGAAAGCCATTTTGGAGATGGATGGTAGTGATGGTTGTACAATGATATGGGAGTACTTACTGTCACTGAACTGTGCACCTAAAAATGGTTCAGGATGGTAAATTTTATATTGTATACATTTTACCACAATAAAAATTAGAAAAAAATTAAATATAATTACTAAAAGAATAGATGTAAAATCTTTGGCATCCTACCAATAAAGGGAAAATATGATAATCAGTTTTAATAATGTAAATAAAAATGTAAAATAAAAACAAAGTTTAATAAACCAGGTATATTAGTATGTTAGCAGTCAGATAATCATCAACACATTGTATTAATAATTCATCGATTATCAGATATTTTAAAATATCCGTACCATAGAATATTAACAAATGAAAATTCCAAAACAAAACCACACAAAGTTTGAGCATAAAGGAATGAAAAAAGATGTATCATAAAGTACAAATTAAAAGAAAGCTGTTGTGTGAAGATTGAAATAAGACAAAATAAAATTCAAGGCAAAAAATAATGTACAGGGAGAAATAAGGATATTTTATCTTAATAAAAGTTTACTACCAAGACTATAAAATAATCATTTAATGACATTGAACAATTACTTAATGTCTGCTAGATACTAGATATATTCTTTTTTAATTTCAAAATATTAAGGGAGTACAAATGATTTTGTTACATGGATACCTGGTATAGTGATGAAGTTTTGGCTTTAGGATGCCTGTCACCATGTTCATTGTAGCTGATAAATTTTTACCCCTCACCCCCTCCTGTTCTCCCCCCTTCTTGTTTCCTTTACATTTCTTTGTGCCCGTTGTTTAGTTCCCAGTTACGAATGAGTACTAGTGTTTGTTTTTCCATTTCTAAGATACTTGACTTAGGATAATGATCCAAGTTCCATCCAAATTGCTCCAAAAGACATGATTTCATTCATTTCTGTGATTATTATTCCACGATGTGTATGTATGCATATTTATGTGTATGTGTATATATACAGGCTGTCCCAGAGTTACAAACATCCAACTTACATTTAACTCTCATGAATGGAGGATGTTATATAATGTTCCTGGGTTACTAACATCTGACTTACCCCTTATGGATGGCTTGCCCCTTATGGATGGGTGCTATTACATGTAATAGGTAAATATACCTGTTCCAACTTACATACATATTTAACATAGGAACAAACCTACAGAACCTAACTTGTTTGGAAGTAGCAGACTGCCTGTGTATAGTATTACTCACATTTTTTTTCTTTCTTTCTTTTTTTTTTTTTTAGAGACAGAGTCTTTGTTGCCCTCGGTAGAGTGCTGTGGCATCACAGCTCACAGCAACCTCCAGCTCTTGGGCTTAGGCAATTCTCTTGCCTCAGCCTCCCAAGTAGCTACGACCACAGGCGTCCACCACAATGCCCAGCTATCTTTTTGTTGCAATTTGGCCAGGGTGAGGTTTGAACTTGCCACTCTTGGTATATGGGGCCGGCACCCTACTCACTGAGCCACAGGCGCTGCCCACTACAACTCACCAATTGATTTTGTATCTTTGCAATTGTGAATTGTGCTGCAATAAACATTCAAGTGCAGGTGTCTTTTTGATAAAATGATTTCTTTTCCTTTGAGTGAATACCCACTAGTAGGATTGCTGGATTAAATAATAAGTCTACATTTATTTCTTTGAGGAATCTCTGTACTGTTTTCCATACAGGTTGTACTATTAATAATTTGTATTCTCACCAGTAGCTTTTAAGCATCTGCTTTTCTCTGCATCCACGTCAGTAGATGCTGGGACATTTTGAACACTGAGGAGGAAAAAATGAACAAAGAATTGAGGATTTCTGTCCTCATGTACAGAAGCACAGGCAAATTTGAAAAATCCATAATCAGAGTGAAGATTTTATTATACCCATGTGAAATGGAAGAGGAAACCATTCAAAAATTAGTAAACTCAAGAATGTTTGAAAAAGAAAACAAACAAGCTTAATATGAAATATTTTTAACATTTTATAACCCAAATGTACAGAATATATATTCTTTTCCAGTGCCCACAGAACAAAGAGCTAAATAACTAGAAATAAATACAACAAAATAGTCAAGATTTTTATTGAGAAAAATATGAAATGTTATTGTAGAAGGTTTTAAAACCTGATTAAGTAGAAAGATATAGAATTTTCATGTGTGAGATCACTTAATGTGAACATTTTCACATAATTAACCTATAAATTTAATGTAATTTCTGTTTAAACCTCAGTAAGAATATTGCTAAGCAAACCAGTTCTAAAATACACATTGAAGAGTAAAAAGCCCAATATAATTTAAGGCAGTTTTTGAAGGAGAGGAATATGATGAGAGTTCTTCCCTAACAGACATCAAGTGTAATTATAAAAGATAACAATCAATGCAAAAAGAAGTATGGCTTTATTTTAAGTATTAAATGGAATAACAAAACATAATAGAGAGCTCTGAAATGAACCATTCAAATACAAAAATATGATGAATGATGGAGGTGACATTGTAAATCAACAGGGACATACTGGAGTACTTAAGAAATGGTGCTGGGAAAAGCTTATCTTTGTGGATAAAAAATAACACATGGTTTCTACCCCACAAGTACAAGGCTATATCCCAAGGAGATTAGAAAAATAAATGTGAAACCAACATTTTTTAACTTTTAGAAGAAAATAAAAACTATTTTCATGACTACACAGCAGGGAAAATATGTTTAGACTAGATAGACTAAGCACAAACCATCAAGGATAATATTTGTAAATTCAACTACATTAGTGCAAAAGTCTGAATGAAGTGACAGGATAAGCAACACTTTGTGGAGGTTTAAATGATTTGTATCAGAATACATAAAGCAAAAATAAAGAAAATCAGAAACTGAAACCAGAAACCAAAAATAAAGAAAATAAAACCAGAAACTGAAGAGAAACCAAATTAGATAAACAGGCAATTCGCACACAAAGAAGATTGACTCGCCAAGGAGAAGAAGCAAAGTTGCTTAGCATTGTGGGTAATTAGAAAAATACAAATAAAATATAATTTTCACTAGATTGGTAAAAAGTATAAATTCATATTAAGTATTGTCAAAGTAGAACAATGGGGACTTACACGTACCATTAACAAGTCTGTAAATTGATTTAATCTCTTTATAGTGCTAATTGTTGAAAGTGCTACTTTCCTATAGCCAAATAATTTCCCACCTATGTTTATACATGAGAGAAGCTCTCCCTAATGTGTGAAGTATACACATCTCGCTGCAGCATTTTGTTGCTATTCATGGTTAACATGAGTTAGCTGGAGCTATATACATCAACCCAGTCAAATTTCAAAAGTAGAAAAGAACAAAGCAAGTTGCAGAAAGTGTCCTATGGAAGTGACACATCCATTTATATATGGAGAGAGAGAGATACAATATCATTTATACAGAATTTAAAAGCTATAATTTTTTTTGAGATAGAGTCTCAAGCTGTCACCCTGGGTAGAGTGCTGTGATGTCACAGCTCACAGCAACCTCAAGCTCCTGGACCCAAGACATTCTCTTGTCTCAGCTCTCAAGTAGCTGAGACTACAGGTGCCTGCCACAACACCCAGCTATTTATTGGCCTGGGCTGGATTCGAACCTTCCAGCTCCAGTGTATGTGGCTGGTGCCCTAGCCTTCTGAGCTATAGGCACCGACCCTAAAAGCTGTAATAGTAAATGTTACTCTAAAGGGTATTCAAGGGTGACCCTACAGTCACCATACATAGGGAAAATGGGAAATTATAGCTATATGTATCTTTATTTACAAAACATTCATTACATAATTTTATAAAATATTTACAAAATATTCTCTGTGTTGGCCACCTCTTTGTAAAATTGTCTAATGAATATTTTCACAATTAAAATATATTGTAAGTTTGTAACATTGACCTAAATAATGGGGAACAAAGCAAAGTTTCACACCAAATTCCAGAAGTAGACTCAAAAGACTGGTTGACATAATAGTTTAAGTGAAAAAATATCATGGTATTTAGCTAACTGCAAATGTCTAGAAATGAAAACTAAAATGAATACCGTCACCTCAGTTGAAGATAGATTTGGGAGGCATGTACTTGTCCAAATTGAATAGGCTGATAATGGCAGGAAGCAATCTTCTTGTTTTTGAAGTTGTTCAAACAGAGCTGATAAACTACAGTCAGTTTTCTGGAGCTAGATGGTATTTTGAATGCAAGAATGAATAAGATGAACTAAATCTTTTCCAACAATTCTACTGATAAAAATAATCAGGCATTCTCTTTGCTGATTAAGTAAGTAGACATTCCCTATGGTAATTTAAGGTTATTTATAGCCAGATGAAGAATCATCCTTCTGTGACTGTGACAAAATCTCTATACTTTTATTTTAGGTGGCCTCAAATAAGAGTCAGGCTTTATAGCCACCAAAATTCTTCTTTCCTTTCGGAACAGGTTTTTAAAAAATGTCTAATTGAATCATTACTGTTTATTCAATAACATTTAAAGCGTTTCCTGAATGCTGTCCATACTGTATTACTATTTTGCTTTGTCTAAGTCATCTCCTTCAATTAGAAATCGTTTTTAAATAGCCAGACATACTCAGTTTGAATCTATTTATTCTCTTCTCTAGTCACTGAAGTCAGTTTTATAATGATATTTTAGAAATCAGCAGGATAAAGACAGAAGTACAAAATCTAAGCTTATTTACATTATAACCTGCAGTCTATTTTCCTATTTCTGTTAGAAATAGAGAAGCTGACCTTGGCCCCTATCTTAGGAGATTACTTGAAAGACGTGTTCATTTTAGAGCAGGAAACAAAGGCATAGTCTGCTAAGGTCACCCTAAAAATCCATTAAAAATTTATTCAGGATAAGTTAGTAGTAGACAGATAGAAAATATGAGTATCCAAATAGAAAACAAAATATTGTGGTACAACAGGACACAGGTATGTAGACAAAAAAAAAAAAAAAAAAATCAATGGAAGAAACTCAAAAAGGTAATAAATCTCTCTAAAGGAATATTGTCATGTTTTCTGAATCTGCAAGTATAGCCTACATTGAATTTTTTATCTGATGAGTTAAAAGTTCCTTGCACTTTTATACCTAGTAACAAAATGAGTTTTTTCTTCAGGTTAGAAGTAGAATGGAGAATTCTACAAAAAATCATCTATTGAAGTCTTGTGCAATTATTCTGATACTATCTTTGCTGCAGCAAAAACAAGAAATGATATGATTGCTTTCTAGCTTTTATGAGCAGGGATGTAATGATGTGACCCAATTGATCATTTTTCCTTTAAGTTCCATAATTTATAAGAAATATCTGTTCTACAACTCATATCTCTAGATCATAAATGTATGATTAGACAGTTATTAACTTGAAGCAAAGCCTATTTGAATCAGAAAACATACTGAAAAGGTGTTAAGGTAAGGTGGCAGGGGTAGGGTGGATATCAAATATGTTAAAAAGGGAACTTGAAATGAGAACCAATTTTTGGCAAGCCTGAACATTTAATCCTCATATGTACAAGGTCCAAAAAACAGGCCTACTTTTTTGCTTGATGGCATTGGTGGGTGTTTTTTGTTCTATTCAGAACTGAAAATATAGGTTCTAGTGGAAACAATTTCAGAATTGTATCTGAGTAAGCAGCTAGGACCTTTAGGAATGTGCTGTCTCATGTACTCTTCAGATTTTTTTTTATAGTGTTGTGTCTGCCAACTTTTTGGTACTTGTCTTTGCTGTGATGACTTATCTACTTAGCTAGTAAAGTAAAATTTTCATTTTAGTCATTTTAAAATTTACTTTATAAAACACGATACTTTAAGAGAACTCATTGTGCTCACTTTGGCGGCACATATACTAAAATTGGAACCTTAGAGAAGATTAGCATGGTCCCCGCATAAGAATGTCATGTAAATTTATGAAGCACTGCACATTTTTAAACCTGGAGAGAGAACGTTATGTGTGTTAAGTGAAACAAGCCAGACACACAAAAGACAAAGACCTCTGTTCTCACCCATCCATTAAAAATTTATTAAGGACAAGTAAGTAGTAGACAGATATAAACATGAGTATCCAAATAGAAAATGGAATATATGTTCTCTTTCATACCTGGAATCCAAATATGTTGATCTCTTATGAGTGAAAAGAACAGGTTACTGGAGACTGGGGAGGGGAAGGTTTGTCAATTGGTACAAAGTTACAATGGAAAAGAGAAAAATAGTTTTGGTTCATAGTAGGGCTGAGTACTACACCTTAAGACTATGGGGAAAGGGCCAAGGAAGGAGAAGAGAGAGGGGAGGTTTGGGTGAAGGGAGGGTAATGGGTGGGGCCACATCTATGGTGCATCTTAGAATGGGTACAGGTGATTGCACGAATGTACACAGCTATGATTTAACAATTAAAAAAAATTAAAAAAAAAGAAAGAAACATCTGTACATTTTTTCCACAAGAGCTTCACCAATAAATTTTCCTACTAGCATAGAAAAAAAAAAAAAGTTCTGGTGACCTATTGCACAGTGAGGTGATTATAGGAAACAGTATAGTAGTAATATATCTTGAAATAGCTATAAGTCAGGATATTGGATGTTCCCACTACTGAGAATAAATGTTTGTTGTGATGGATATGCTAATTTCCCTGATCTGATCATTATACATTCTATGCATGTATCGAAATACCACATTGTATCCCATAAATATGTGCAATTATTGGGTGTTGATTAAAAATAAAAACAAAGGAAACTCATCACTTCAAAAACATACCTTGTATTTAAAAGTTCCATCTGGCTCCAAGGTGTTTCTAAATTACTTTGGATCACATTAACTTTGGGGCTTTAAAGGTTAATGGAGTGTATTCTTCTAAATAGTTCACCAAAATCCGCAATATCTCAGAAAAAAGAGAGCCAAATGGAAATGTCCCTGGGAAAATACACCACTCAGACAGTTGTAATATGGTGGATTAAGGCAGGACAATGCATATTGTGTTTTCTTTATATGGTGGTATATCAAGGCAAGAGAGAGCATGTGTTTTCTGAATTTGAGGTGGGGGTGTGAACCAAACTTGTTCTGCATATTGACAACTCTACCTTATTTACATAGACATACTAGATTCATAATCCTTTCAATGTCTTCATCTGAAAATAGCCTACAGATGTTTCCTTCAATATTATTAAAATTAGTTCCCTGGAGAATGTATCAGACTTGCATGGGATACATTGTTTTGGCAATTACCACACTCCCATCCTTAACTAAGACTTGAGGTTGAAAGGTAGCAACTGTATTTATATTGAATCCGTAGGTTATTTTAGAAAAGCAAATGTTATTAAAAGGTACTTTCTATTCTACAAATTCACGACAGAAAATTTATCACAGATTTATTTTCTTATTTTGTGTTTTGGCATGTAATTTTCGAGAAACTATTTTTACTATTGACCTTAATATACTTAAAGGAGAAATAGATATTGGGGTTACCTTATGATATGTAATACATCCTTTATGATTTCCTTGGCAGAGAGCAAAATTGCCAATTCTTACCTTCATATTTAAGGAGAAAAGAAAACATAGTTCATTCAATTCTTCAATAGCCCAGGAAAGCAAAATAAGTAATAGAGTGGTCTGGAATTGAATTTCTAGCACCAAAATGAAATGTTGTAGAAATTTAATGTCTTCAGAGGATGTGCAGATTCTACTCTAGTCTGCAAAGTGCTTAAATGTGTGTTATATGTGTCTTTAAAGTTTTTTTTGGGGGGGGGGGGCAGAGGGAGGTGCAAGGGTGACAGTAGGGATAGGTTTGATTTGACTGATTTGATTTGAATTTATCCTCAGCAGGCCAGAAAGTAGGATTCTCTGCCTTAGTAAAACTTACTTTAGGGAAGACTGAAAAGGGTTTGATGGGCCTTGTATCTTAATAGAAGTTAGCTTGGAACAGATCAGTGATTCTGTTTTGGATTGTATTTTTTAGTGTATCTTGGTAGACTTTAGTATTTCCTTTAGTGGATATGGAAAAAGGAAGAAAAACAAACAAACAAAAAAAACTCCATGAATGCTTTCTCTTCAATGGTTTCTTCTCCTTCTCTTTTTATTGAAGAAAAAAAACAAACTCATTCATGCAGGCACACATGTGCCAGCACTACTGCATGTGTGCTTATAAGTGACAGCTGTCTACCTCAGGCTTCTCACCTCTGCTCCCAAAGATCCATAGGCAATAATTTCTGGCGATTTCTGGTTTCCTCTGGTGGTTATTATCATTTTATCAATAAATGTTTATGTAGCTATTTCTGGATTTACACATTAAACTTCCTATTCCACTAAAGATTTGTCTTACTACCCTCTATTGCCCTCTCTCTTTCATCCTGATGGAGTTACAAGACATTTTCATTTCTCTATTGGTTACCTTTCTATCTTCGAATAGTATGATCAAAGCTTTACATCCTTTTATCAGTTACAGAACATATTTCTCCTCCTATGTGTTAATTTTCTATGGTCATAGTTGACTTATTATCTACTGTCTAAAGGGGAGGTTCTAAAATCGATTTACTTCACAAACTTCTCTAATAGCATCTGTGCCAGCCTTCTCAACACACTGATTTTCAAGGGTGCTCTGTGGGTTACTAGGAGCGTCTTCAGGGGGTTCACAGCAATGAGCTTTTTCTCTTGCCTTTCAGAAGATTATTCATCCTTTTTGTTTTCTGTGCCATACATTTGGATTTTTATTTAAAAAATGAGATTGAGTTTCAGCAACTTGGGGTCTAGCCCACCACTTTCAGTAACTTGCTTTGCTATTGTGGTTGGGTCATTTGTACTCTGTGGCCATCAATTTCAATAACAGAAGCAGCAGCAAATAACAAGAAAATAGGATTTGTATTCATTTGCCAGGGCTGCCATAACACAGTATGGCAGTTTGCATTTTAAACAATATAAACCTGTTTTCTCACAATTGTTGAGGCTAGCAATCCAAGATGAAGGAGTCTGCAGAGTTAATTTCTTCCGAGGTCCCTGTCTTTAGCTTGTAGGTGGTTATCTGTTCTCTGTGTTTTCACACGGTCTTACGTCTGATGTGTCTACGTCCTAATCACTTCTACTTATAAGGACATAGATCCTGTTGAATTTAGGCCATACCTTAAGGACCTCATTTTAGCTTAGTTATCTCTTAATTGGACCGTATCTTCAAATATAGTCATACTCTGAGTGAGGTATTAGGGCTTAAAATTTCAACGAATAAGTTAGGGCAAGGATAGGATTCGACATTTCATCCTTCAGCCCACAGTAGAAGTGGTGACATCTCATTTTATTCAGATATAAAATTTGATAAATGCTGCCAGTCAAGAAACAGGGACATGTTCACCTTTGTTTATTATCTCATTTTATCTTCTTTAGAGTTGTATTTCTTTAACCTAGAAATGATCATTAGAAGTCTAGCCTTTTTTTTTTTTTTTTTTTTTTTTTCATTTCAAAATATTAAGGGGTACAACAATTCAGGGAAAGTGGACCACTTTTGTAATGCTTTAGTCTCAGCTATAGGTTTGTTCACTGTTCCCATTAGGTAGATTTTTGTCCCCTCATCCTTGCGCCTCCCCCAATCCTCTCTGCATCCCCTCCTTCCCTCCTCCCTGCTGATTGATCTCCCCCAGTTGTGCTCCCCTCTGTGCACGTGTGTGCTCATTGATTAGTTCCAGTTTGCTAGTGAGCCCATGTGGTGTTTGTTTTCCATTCCTGAGATTCTGAGGAGAATGGTCTCCAGTTCCACCCCAATTGTTGCGAAAGGTATTACTTCCTCTTTTTTATGGCTGAGTGGTACTCCATGGTATATTTATTAATATACTTTTTATTAATCCCATTATAAATTGATGGGCACTTGGGTTGATGCCACATCTTTGTAATTGTGAATTGTGTTGAAATAGACATGCAAGTGCATGTGTCTTCTGAGGAAAAAACTTCTTTTCCTTTGAGTAGCCACCCAGTAGTGAGATTGCTGGATCAAATGGTATGTCTACTTTTAGTTTTGTGAATAGTCTCCATACTGTTTTCCACAGAGGTTGTACTAACTTGCAGTCCTATATAAATATTCCTTTCTCTCTGCATCTAAGCCAGCTTCCATTGTTTTGGAGCTTTTTAATAAAAGCTGCTCTAACAAGGGTAAGATGATATCTCGCTACAGTTTTAATTTGCATTGCAGGGATGATTAGTCATGCTGAGCATTTTTTCATATGTTTATTAGCTGTTTCTGTATGTCTTTTGCCCACTTGTTAATGGGGTGGGTTTTTTCTTGTTGATATGCTTGAATTCTTTATAGATTCTGTATATTAGCCCTCTATCGGATGTGTAACTTGTGAACTTGTGATTACTCTCTCCCCTTCTATAGTTTTTTTCCCTTTGTTGTGTTGATCATTTCCTTAGCTGTGTGGCAGCATTTCAATCAAGTCCCATTTATTTATTTTTGTTACTGCTGTAATTACCATTGGGTTTTTTTAAATAAATTATTTGCCGAGGCTGATATCTAGAAGAGGTTTCCTACAGTCTCTTAGAGAATTCTTATGGTTTAATGCCTTAGATTTAAGTCTTTTATCTATCTTAAATTAATTTTTGTGAGTGGTGAGAGATAGGGGGTCCTATTTTATTCTTTGGCATGTGGCTATCCAATTTTTCCAGCACTATTTTTTGAATAAGGCTTCTTTTTCCCAGTATACATTGTCTGGGTTGTCAAAGGTCACTTGGCTGTATATATGTGGTTTTATATTGGGGTTCTCTGTTTTGTTCCATTGCTCTATTTCTCTATTTTTGTCCCAATGCCATGTTGATTGGTTAGTGTACCTTATAGTATAGTTTGTAGTCTGGTAAGGTGAAGTCTCCATGTTTGTTTTTTTGTTTTCGTTTGTTTTTCCTTAAGATTGCGTTGGCAATTTGAGCTCTTCTGTGGTTCTAAAAATGTGTAGAATTATTTTTTTCTGGTGTGTGAAGTATGTAGTGGTATTTTGATGGGGGTTGAATTAAATTTATCAATCATTTTCTTTCCAGTTTTGCCTAGTCTAAGGTTTAACCTATCCATTAAACATTTTTGTTTAATTTCAATACCACATTTTATTTCATTTCTAAAATTTTAATATGTCTATACTGCTTTTGATAGTATCATATTACTTGATTATTTCATAAATGCAATTATTGTACTTCTTTAACTATCTTATGCATAGATATTTTCTAATCTCTAGCTGATAATTATACTTCCAATTCTTGTATGTCTATAACTGTTACCTGTACTTTTGTTCTACATTCATATTGGATGCATTGTTGCATATTTGATAATTTTGATTATAAATATTGGTAAAATTGTGTGTATACATATAATGTATATTATATATGTATATATGCCAATGGAACATATAAGTCTATGTTGTAGAAGCTTCCCTCAGAGAGCATTTGTAATTGTTTTAACTTTACAGTAGGAAATATTGCAAATCTTTCATCTTCTTCCAGAGTCCCCACCTTAATCCAGGAACTCTGCCTTCAGTTCTCCCTTCGTGCTGTTACGCCAAGGCTCCGTGTCTTCATTGCAGTGCTGATTTTGGCGTTTGTCTTCACAGCAATTCTGAGTTTGATATTTCTTACTGCTCTGGCTTTAGTTCATCCTTTTGCCTTTGCTTTCCTCTGTTTAGTGTAGCTCTTACCTCCTCCACACCTAGTAGTGCAGTGAGCATTGTGGATTAGTGTCTTTCTATCCACATTCATATCTGTGTGTCTATACCTATTTTGTTCCTCCCATGGACTATCTTTTATCTAGAAGAAAATGACTTTTCATCGTATTTCTTGTAGAATTGATAAGGATTTCAAGAAGCAGAGATTCATACTTTGAAAAATAAAATACTGTTAATATAATACCTATGGAAGCATCAACTCTGCAAGTCTATTGTTTGTTTATATTGTTAACAATAAATATTCACGGGCTTCATCATTTCTGGCCTACCACTGTAAGAACATTACAGCTCCATTTGTATATCTATAAAATATTCTTTGACAAATAAATCAGGAATGCTTTTTCTGTTAAATTCCTTTTCAGGGAAACATTTTAAATATTTTTTATTTGGTAAGAAAAATTTGATTATCAGTGGAAAATTTGATTATCACAGAAAACCAGTCTGCATTTAATACCTATTGTTGCTACTTATTGGTATGGAAGCATCCTTTAACATGGTGATATTAGCTGTGGCTAAGTATTTCTTCCCATATTTTATATTTTCTGTCCAAAAATATTTCCTAATATACTAGTATTCTAATATGTGCTGCAGATTTTAGACTTGGGGAAAACTTCGGGATAAATTCTTGCTATGCTATAGTAGAAAGTGTTAAGACTTACAGAATAAGTTGATGAATTTTTATGGAAAAGAATGCCTCATCTTGGAAATATAGGCTCTCATAGTTGTGGTATAACAATCTTGGGTATCATAACAATTTTACATGAGGCTTTTTTTTTTTTAATGGTTTTGGTAAAATCATGCTGGTAAGTTCTCTGGCCAGATGATCTCTCTTCTGTCATCTAAGAAGTTCATTGACATTTAATTTTATTTTTATTAAATAACATTTAGCCATTATTTAAGATATGATATATGTATCTTGAGAAATCACTTGAGTTTTACCCATCAAAACCCTGCACTTTAGAGTTCTCACTGCTAACATTCAGATCCTTCTTTTTTCTCTTCGTACTTTCAGTCCAATATGTTTAGCAATGTGCAGTTTAGGGTTGGGACAGGGTAGAAAAGCAGAAAAGAAAAAAACTGGAAACATACTGAGGAAAGAAGAGGTTGTATTCTGAAATATCTGCTTATAAAATGACAAAACCCTCCTGAGGACTCTTCAGGTCCTAGATCCAGTTAAAATGATAAAACGAACTACAGAATAGTTCTCTATTTTTAGGCAAATGGGCTATGTAAAGCCAATCAAATAATATTTTATTTTTACTTGTGTTTACTTTTAAATTATGGACATTTTGCTTTCTGGCTTAATACTCTCAATTCTCGATATAACACCTAATTTCTTCCCACAGTATACAACTTAAAATGACAAATTTTGCCTTTGTTCATGACTTCTTTTGGCATTATCTGGAAGGGACAAGTTTTGAATCTTATTTCTATTGTATGTATGTGTGGAATGAAATTCAAGGGTATTGATCAAGTGGATGGGAACAGAAATACAAGGTCATGTGCCTTGAAGTAGTGAGTAATTAAACAAATCTATTCTCTTTCCCAAACCCCCAAATTGGTAACAATTTTAGGTTGCAGAAAATGTAAAGCCAATAGGGAAGGGGCTGGGACCGTTAGCCTACTCTAAGAAGCCCTTGTTCTCTTTTGAATTCCAGTAGCAAATCCATTGTTTGTATGAAAGTAACAAATTCCCAGTTCGTGGTTCCTAATCTGTAATTAAAATCCATTTCTGAATTTTTGCAGCTTTGACAAATCTCTTTCTCTTTTCATTATTACTTCATTCTCCTTTCCCTTCATTTACCTTCTGTTTGCTTCCAAAGCAGCTAATAACTTAGAGGTTATGGTCAAAGGCAGAGAGAAATAGTGGACAATGGAATGGAGAAACTCTCTCAGATTCTTATTCCTTCTTAATTTAATTTCAATTTTGAGAGGCCTCTGGTAAAAATAGGGTCAGTAATGACTAAAGAATGCTTATCGGGATCTTCTCTGAGATGAAAAAATATTACAAGAATACAATGAAGTGTGTTTAAGAGGGAGGCAGACTTTCCAGAAGGTGGGGGATTTTCCTCAAAATGTATTGACAAAATGGATTTGTTTTTCCCTCATTACTTGGAAACAGCACTATCAAAAAAATTATATGTTACAGACTTTAACTTCCAGGGCATCATTTTTTAGAAATGGTATTTTTATATTATTTTAAGCATTAAAGTGATATAAATATTTAGCAATTAAAGGTCATTATCTTTGTAGTCAGAACTGGGTTTAAATTCTAGTTCTGTGACCCCTAAAACATAGGCAATTAAAGCAAAAATAAGCAAGTGAGATAGCATAAATCTAAAAAGCTTCTCACAGCAAAGGATGTGATAGTAGAGAGATATCACACGGCTTTGGTACTACTGATAACATACATTTGATAAGGAACTCACTTTGAAAATATATAAGGAACTCAAGTCAACAGCAAGAAAACGACCCAATCAAAAATGAGTAAAGGACTCCTCTTAACAGAAGACATACAATGGTCAACAGATACATTAATATTAAAAATGCTCATCATCACTGATTGTCAGGGAAGTGAAAATAAAAACTACAGGGAGATATCACCTTTCTCCTGTTAGAATGTCCATTAATGAATGAAAAATACAGTAGTAGCTCTGTAAGTTGACCACCCAAGGGATTACAAATACATAGAGGATCAACCTAAGAAACTAGGTCTACTGTACTGATGTGTAAATGTGGTCAATAATACATAGAGGATCAACCTAAGAAACTAGGTCTACTGTACTGATGTGTAAATGTGGTGCATGTTTAGTCTATGCAAATCAGGTCAACTTATGGAGGTGGTCCATGCAGGGACGTGGACAACCGTGGAGGTTCTATTGTAATTGTTTGTGAGTATATGGAGAAAAGGAAACATTCATGTACTGTTTGAGAGAATGTAAATTAATATAGCCATAATGGAAAACAATATAGAGTCTCCTCAGAAATGTAGAAATAGAATTTCTACATATGATACATGCCATATGATACAGCAATCCCACCAGTTGGTCTATATCCAAAGGATTTAAATTAGTATGTCAAAGAAAGATCTGCATTCCTATGTTCATTGTAGCATTATTCATAATAGCAAAGATAAGAAACAACGTAGATATCCACCATCAGATGAGTGGACAAAGAA
Organism: Loris lydekkerianus; assembly: GCA_963574355.1. NCBI lineage: Eukaryota > Metazoa > Chordata > Mammalia > Primates > Lorisidae > Loris > Loris lydekkerianus. The sequence continues at coordinate 24,492 of CAUYPK010010132.1, forward strand.
TATGTAATATATATACATGATGGAATAGCCGTCAACCTTTAAAAGGAAGAAAATCTTGTCATTTATGATATCATGGATTAACCTGCAGGATATTATGCTGAGTAAAGTAAGCTAGGCACATAAAGACAAATATGTATGATCTCATTTATATGTGGAATCTAAGAAGTAGAACTCATAGGAATAGAGAGCAAAATGATTATTACCAGGGGCTACAAGTGTGGGATATACGTGGAATGGAAGATGCTGATCCAAGATTGCAAAGTGTCACTTAGACAGGAGTAGTAAGTGGTGGTAATCTATAACACAGAATGGTGACTGTGTGACATGAGAATGAAACCTATGTCTCAAAATTGATAAAACAGTATTAAATGTTTCACCACAAAAATAAGTATGTGAAGTGATGGAATTGTTAATTAGCCCCATTTAATTTGTTACAAATATATAACAAAATATCACATTGTATCCCACAAATACAGAGTGTCCCAAAAGTTATCCCTAGAGTCACCATACATATGGAAAACGGGAAATTGTAAGAAAATGTACCTCTATGTACAAAATATTCATAGTGTTCTCTCTAATATCAGAAGCTATGTGGATTACCTTTTCAATTGCTTTCAAAAAATTCAAACTAAAATATATAGTTTTTGACTCATTGGTTGACAGCATTCATTTTTTCTAAAAATCACCCCAGACTTTCTGAAAGTTCAAAATAACTCAAATTACCTTTATCCATTAAAAATTCCCTTTGGAAATATAATTTTATCCAGACAAAATGACAAATTTCATGCCATCAATAAATTAGAGGAAGAAAGAACCGACCATATTATTATATCCATCCAAGTAGCAAGAGAGGAATGTGGCTGATAGTACATTATTTTGGTATATAATTTATCTCATAACATTTGGAAAAACTTCAATGTTCCTGCTAAATTGTCATGTGTCAGAGTGATTTTTAATTTAATTTTTATTTTTAGCATTTCTTCAAAGTGAAGAGTGTGAATGTATAAATTAATCAGTCTGATTGATGCAGACTTAAATGGAAGGGGTGCTGGGGTAGAGACAGTGAGGCTGAGAGGAGAAAGCTGGCTTTAGATCTTATAGCTGAATACAGGCCATACTCTGCCATTTAATAGCTATACGAACAAAGGTGAAAGTGCTGAGCACATAATAAGCATTCAGTTAATGTTACTCCAATATTTAGATATCTGGTATTCAGTGAATTTGAACAAAACATCCTTTTATACCCTATATTTATAAAAAGGTATATCATACACATACCTTACATGTATTTTATGTACACATATCGGTTGGTTTAAGGAATAGCAGAAAAATCTATTGGAAATGTCAGAAAAAAATGTACTTCTAAATAATTTATAGTAGTACTAACATATTATTATTTTCAGCTGGGCGTTGTGGAGGGTGCCTGTAGTCCCAGCTTCTCAGGAGGCTAAAGGCAGGATGATTTTTTGAACCCAGGAGTTTGAGGTTGCTGTGAACTAGGTTGATGCCACAGCACTCTGTGAGACTCTGTCTCAAAAAAAAAGAAAAAAAAAAAAAAAGGAAAAACTTATTGTTGTTTTTATAACAAAATTTGTATATATGCTGGCTCCTGTTTTTTTTATGGTTTCTTGCAGGTATATATTTTTCTTTTTATCTAGCAGATAAAGATTTCTGAGAGCAAAAGCTAATATTCTTCTTTTTAAGTATCTTTTACAACACCTCTGGCACAGTACTAAAAACACACAATACTTAAAGATGTGGAATAAACACATTTTATTTAAGAAGCATTCCAATATAAAACTGAAAAAATATCTGGAGGCACCATGACCCATTAGTTGACCTGAATACACTTTTGTTAACATGTTTCTGTCCCCAGGCATTGAATCGACTCTCACCTCAGCTTTTGTGCCTGAAAGAATTTCGGGTGGTTCTATAGTCACCACTTTTCTGTGCAGCTGAGTCTAGAATTTAGGGCACCTACTCATTCTAACTAGGGCTTTTGTAAGATTCCTTTTAACTTAGTTTCGGAGGCCAAGGCAATTCTTAGTAATAAAAACAAAGCTGGAGGCATCACTCTACTAAACTTTTGTTTGTATTACAAGCCTACAGTGAACAAAACACCATGGCATTGGTAAAAAAAAAAAAAAAGAAAAAAAAAATAGAGAATAGATATATGGAACGAAATAGAAGACCAGAACATGAAATCAGTCTCTTAGAGGCACCTTATCTTTGATAAACCAAACAGGCTTATTTGCATTGAGCTTTAGATCCATGGTGCAACTTCCTATTTCCTACTTTTTATCTTCACACATCTCAAAATGAAGTTGTCTGAAAATAGACCTTTGATTACATATTCTCCAAATTTTCTCCTTTCCAAGTTCTCCCCATCATAGTAAGCAGCGTTTTCTTTTCTGTTATTCAGGCAAAAATCCTTGAAGTACATCTCAACTTTCCTCATTGTATCAGTGATTAAATCTTATCTCTAACTTCAAACTACTGCTACTACCCTAACCTGAATCACTGTTGTATTAGTTTATTTGTGTTATTGTCACCTAACACGTCGTCACTAAAATTAGAAGTTTAAATCAACATCTAGTTAATTATCTCACAGTTTTGTTGGTCAGGAGTCTGGGCATAGTTTTATGAGGTTGTCTACTTCAGAGTTTCCCTTTTCAGGCTGCAGTCTAAGATTGGCATTGGTGGTGGCCATGTCACCTGAGGATGGACTGAGGAAAGATTTTCTTCAAAGTGCCCTCCGGTTTTGCAGTCCCTTCCTGTAGGCTGCCCTCAGCAACTTGAGGCCTACCGTTGATTCTTGCCACCAGGGCTTCTCTGATGTGGCCATCTCCCCATGGCAACTGACTGCTAGGCTGGTGAGGGGCACTGTCTCCAGTGACTGCTAAAAAGAGGAAGTCTTAGTACACATTGTAAGATAATTGCTGTGGTGGCCTCCCATCATCTTTGCCATCTAATCTCATGGGGGTGACGTTCCCTTACCTTTGCCCTGGTTTATCAGCTAGAAACAAGTCACAGGTCCTGAATCCAAGAAGAGATTACACAAAGCTAGAAACACCAGCGTGGCCAAGCATCACTGAGAGTCATGTTAGGGATTATCTGCCAAAACTCATCTCTTGCCTGGATTTTTGAAAGAGGCTCCTGACTCATTTTCTGCTGCTTCCCTCTCCCACCTTCATTCAATAGCTAGTATGAACTTTATAAAAATTAAGAAACATTTAAGGGTTCAAAACCTTGAATGGCTTTTCATTTCAATCACAGTAAAAACCCATGTCTTTGCAAGGTCATACAAGATCTGAACTTTACCTCTCTGATCTTATGTTCAGAGGCAATGGCGTAGTTACCCGTATGTATTACTCTCTTACCTCTTTCAAGTCTAGTTGAACATTAGCTTCTGAGTGAAGACCTACTAGGACCCCTTCCCTGCATTTAAAATTGTGACCTCTTCCTCTCTCCCTCACTCAGCTATTCCTTTTCCTTGCTCTAATTTCTTCCTTAGCACTTGTCACCATATAATAGCATATATAACTTTATTTTTTAAATTTCTTTTATCCACTTCTCCTGCTTAAACCTAAAATTCACAAATCAATTGTAAGATTAATAGAACTATTCTATTCCAGGTTGTATCTCTAGCACCTAGATAATACCTTTCATGGGGTAGACACACAACAAATATACTTTGAATAAATGAGTGAGTACATTTTTGTCAAGCTTCAGTTCCTTAAAGCCATGAAAATATTTCACATCATGAAAATTTTGTTGAAATGCTTTTCTGTTCTAATTTTCATTTTATCTTACAAATTCATGTGTGTGTGCTCATAGTTTTACTTATGAAAGGTATAGTTTACTTTGGGATAGGTTATATTGGCTTTGAGGACAGACAGCCCCCAGGTTGTGAAGGAGATAAGTTCTATAGGTTTATTCTTATGATGAATTTGTATGTAAGTTGGAAGAGGTACATGTACCTATCATGTGTAATAGCCTCCATTTATAAGTACAAGTTGTATGTACGTTGGATGTTTGTAACTGTGACTGCCTGTAGTTATTTGTTGTTTGACTTTGAAACTCACACATTAAAGACTGGTTGAATGATACATTACTATGCAAATATATGAACTTCTTTGTAGACATTTGGGTATCACATAAAGAACAAAACTACCTCAATCTTTATTTCAAGAGGTTTATTTAGACATGAATCTAATTGGCCTTGTTGACAATTGAGATTTTTTTGCTTAACTCAGAATAATGCATAATAAAAGCTTTGATGTATCATTTGTAGAAAGTTATATTTTTATTTTTAAAACTGCTTTATTGAAATATAATTGATTTACAATGATCTTAACATATTTAAGGTGTACAATTGTGTCATTTTGTCGTATGTATATATCCATGAAATCTTCACCATGATCAAGATGGTAAACACATCCCTAACTCTCCCGAGTTTCCTTAAGCCATTCTAACAGGAGTAAGGTAATATCTCTTTGTGGTTTTAATTTGCATTTCTCTGATGATAAGTGATGTTGAGCATTTTTTATATGTTATATGCTTATTGGGCATTTATTTTCTCTTGAAAAACTTTTGTTCATGTCTTTTATGTGCTTTTAATGGATTGGCTTTTTTAACTTTGATTTGAGTTCTTTGTAGATTCTGGATATTTACCCTTTATCAGATACGTAGTTTCAAATATTTTATCTCATTCTGTAGGTTATCTATTTGCTCTATTGATTATTTCCTTAGCTGTGCAGAAGCTTTTCAATTTAATCAAGTCCCATTTATTTATTTTTGCTGTTGCTGTTATTGCCACTAGGGTCTTCATCATAAATTCTTTGCCCAGCCCACTGTCTAGGAGAGTTTTCCCTATATTTTCTTCTAGAATTCTTATGCCTTATATTTATGTTTTTATTTATCTGAATTAATATTTGTGAGTAGCAGGAGCTAGGGGTCCTGTTTCACTCTTCGGGATGTGGCTATCCAATATTCCCAGCACCATTTATTCAATAGGGCTTCTTTTTTCCAATTGTGTGTTCAGCAGAGTACTGGACATCTTAGCTAGAGCAATCAGGCAAGAGAAAGTAATAAAGGTATACAGGTCAGGAGGGAGAAAGTCTAACTATAGCTTTTCACTAATAATATGATCTTGCTTCTAGAAAACTCCAAAAACTCTACCAAGAGATTCCTGGAATTGATAAATAAATTCATCAAAGCCTCAGGATATAAAATCAATGTACACAAATCAGTAGCATTTCTAAATCCCACTAACATTCAAGCTGAGAATCAAATCAAAGGCACAATACCATTCACAATAGCTACTAATAAAATAAAATACCTAAGGATATACTTGACCAAACTAAGAAGAACTATAAAACATTGAGGAAGGAAAGTGTGGATGACACAAACAAATGGAAAAATGTATCATGTTCATGGATAAGTAGAATCAACTTTGTTAAAAATGTCCATACTACCCAAAGTGATTGGTAGATTCAGTGCAATTCCTGTCAAAATACCATCATCATATTTCACAGATTTAAAAGAAATAATTGTACACTTTGTTCAGAACCAGAAAAGAGCCCAAATAGCCAAAAACAATCCTCAACGAAAAGTATAGAGCTGGAGACATTACTTTATGAGAATTTATACTACAAGGTTATAGTAACCAAAACATCTTAGTATTGGTACAACAATAGAGACATAGACCAATGGAACAGGATGGAGAATGAAGATTTAAAATCATCTATTTACAGCCAACTGATCTTTGAGAAAACAGACATCATCACTGAATTTTGAGAGCTGTTTACATGTTCTGGATGCAAGTTTTTTCTTTTTTTTTTCTTTTTGAAGTTTTTGGCCAGGGCTGGGTTTGAACCCGCCACCTCCAGTATAGGGGGCTAGCGCCCTACTCCTTTGAGCCATAGGCGCCGCCCCTGAATGCAAGTTCTTTATAAGATAGATAGATGCTTTTCATGTCATTTTGGCAAGTCTGGCATTGTCTTTTGAATTGCAGATGTTTTCATTTTGATGGGGTCTGGTTTGTTAATGAAATTATTCTTAATCATGTTTTTGTTTTGTCAGATTAATCTTTTCCATCTTAAAAAAATATGATGAATTAATACTATTTGATTTTGTTAAGATTTACTGTAATAGAAATATGCAAATCAATAATTAAACTGCAGCTCAGGTAGTTTTTATGAACCTTTAACTTTTAAATCTCATTCAACTTGATTAGTATATATTTACCTAATTTTAAGCAGCCTATCATGGGTGTTTCCCTAGGTAAGGGTCTCTCAGCCTTGGTACTATACTTTTGACATTTTGGGCTGGATAATTCTTTGTTAGGGGGCTCTCCTGTGCTTTATGGGATGTTTATAGCGCCATCCCTGACCTCTCTCCACTAGCATGCAGTAGAACCTCTTCATTGTGATGATCAAAAATGTCTCTTGTGGGACAAAATCATCACTGGTTATAAATGGCACTGTTAGTGTATTGCATTGAAGGGCCTGATTCTGGTTCTGACTGCCTGGGGCTGCCTGATATGCTATGTAAAGCCAAATGAGAAAACACAGGAATGGTTAGCGTTAGGGTTTCTTTCTCCTGTGATTTGGCAATGAGTAACATCAAGAAGGACAGATGTCCCCAACCCCCAGCACATGTCTGTATAAATGGCCCTTCACAGTACATGTGAGGTTATTCAATTGATTTCTTTCCAGGAGTCCTCAAACTGTGGCCTGCGGGCCACATGAGGCAGTGTGATTGTATTTGTTTCTGTTTTGTTTTTTTACTTCAAAATAAGATATGTGCATAGGAATTTGTTCATAGGTTTTTTTTTTTTTTTTTTAACTATAGTCTGGCCCTCCAATGGTCTGAGGGACAGTGAACTGGCCCCCTGTTTAAAAAGTTTGAGGACCCCTGCGATACATGTGAGTATTTTCCTGGTGATTAACATGAATTGTTATGAATCCCTTTACTCTTAAATCTGGAGATTTTATTTTCTACTTAGCAAAAGTTACCTATTTCTCTTGCTTTCTATCAGCAGGTACATTTGATACTATTTTAGATATTTTATGATCTTTTGTTTCAGATAGAGGATATTAGCTGTCAGTTAAACTGACCTCTAAATGATAGCAGTTGTTCAATTCTTGCTCAAAATAAATATGTTTTTCTAAATTATATAGAAAATTTAGCAGTCAAGCAGAGGCAAGAAACTACTTATATAACATTGTAACCACTGCCACAGAAATCACTTATTGATATTCCTTTAAGTTTATTATATCTAATGCAAACAAGTTTTTAAAAAATGTCCACTTCCTGGTTCAGACCATTTATACATTTTAGAAAATAATTTAGTGTTTTAGAGGATTTTCATTTTCCATTGCTAGGGCTCCTTTGGAGATTATTGGGAGTATTTTCTTTTTATATGGCAAAGAGATAATATTTCTATTATTGCTCAGGTTTTGGAAAACAGTTGTCTCATGAAAATATAGAATCTAAACTTCATTTTTTTCCTCCCTTTGGGAATATTTATGAGCAACACAGAATAGAATTTGCAAACAAGGCGGATGCTAATGATGGGAGGAAATTTCCTGAATTAAGAGTCTACATGAAATGGTGACTAGGGATGAACATCTCTTTCTGGCTGATGTGTCCAGTTAAATGATTGTTAGGATACTTTAAGAAGCTCAAAAGAAGAAGATAAGAGATATTGGATGAAATTCAACTTGTTTTTAGAATTTGCACCAGATATTTTAAAGTCAATTTAATTAGAGGTACCATGTGTAGCAGTGATTCAAATAGTGTCTGTCAGGCCCCTCTGAAATAACAAATTTGATGGCTATTTTTTTCAGGTTAAGGAAGCAAGGGGATGGTGCTTTTAAGCCTTTAGATCACTAATAGGCAGCATGTTATTTTACTGGCTGAGCTAATTGAAATTCACCCAAATTACAAGGCAAGTTGCTGGAAGAAGTCATTTTTTTGTAACAACATGCTGAATATGGGATGGCATTTTGCAACTCAGGCTGAGAAAGTTAAAGAAGGATGATGAAATTCTGGGACTAATTAATGGAAAATGTGATCTGATGCCACAAACAGAGTTTAAGATAGAGGTTCCTATCATCATCCCTTTCTCTGACTGTGTATTTTTTTTCCCCTGGGGCAGAAGAGTATTCTTTATACGCCTCCTCCCAGTTAAGTGTATCCGAAATGAAAATTGTGTTTTAATATTTTGTTGTGGCCCTTTGGCCTCATTCCTCTCTCCTGCCTTTTTGTGTGTGTGTAATGACCACTCCTTCTTTCTCCATTCTCTCTGCACAATCTTCTCTTCTTCCCTTTAGATCTTCCTCATATATATATATATTTTTAATCCATTATGCTGTATTCCTTTTATTATTATTACTATTGTTGTTGGGGAGTCATTGAGAGTACAAAGAACCAGATTACATTGATTGTATTGGTTAAAGACCTTCTTATAATTCTGTCCCTCATATAGTTTCTTGAATTATCACATTCGCAGTTTGTGATAAAGACACAAGGTTCTGCTGCTGCTCTGAGGAATTAGCCACTGGTATCCCTGCCTGAAACAGTGTTGACTGTTTCTCTGGTTGGTTGCTCTGCATAATTTTTTCAAACTGGGTTCCCTAATTGCCAGAACTAGTCCTGCTTGGGTCTAAGGGTCCAATTTTAAAAATGTGAAATCATCAGTCACACACCATCAAGGAAAGCCAGAAGCAAATTCCTATTCCTTCTCAATTCTTATTTGGGGAATAGGGAGACATCTTACATTTTAGAATAAACAGGTCAAATGGTTCAGTATAGCATATTTTGCTCACCAAATTGCTTGGTGTAAGCAAGGGTGCTAATTTATTTTCAATGGACTTGTAAAGAATAAAAATTTTTTTCAAAAAGGAGCCTGTTTGACTTACTAAACAAAAGCATGTAGTGTAGCTGGTGGAAGTCTGTGATTCCCCCTAGCTTTTTGACCTTGAACATATGATTAAACTTTTGCAGGGCTTATTTTTTTTCTCATGTAGAACGCAAATAATAGCTCCTTCATTGCAAATTAACAGGTTAAATGAGGTAATGCACTTAAGACAGGCTACATGCTCTGAGTGCTTTCAGATAAGAACTATTAATGTGTTTGTTTTCAGTTCTGTCACTTTTGATTATGGAATGTTATTTAACTTTTCCATGTCTCTGATTTTTCATCTGTAAATTAGGGGTTGTTTTCAAGAATGAATAAGATAGTTCATGTTAAGCACTGTGGCTTCTAGCATATGTGTGATCATAAATGTTATTGCATTAACAATATTATTCTTTCTCAAAATCAGTTTTTTAAAATTTCAGGTTCATGTGAGGGTACAAATAACCAGGTCACAATATTTGAATTTGAATCTTGTAGTTGTGTCCCATAACCAGAAGGTGTGCCATACACCTCTACATTGTGTCCATTAAGTGGGAGCATAGCAATCCTCCTATTCTCCCCTCTCTCCCTCCCTCATTCCTGCTCTCCCCAATTTGAATTGAATGGAGTTTTGCTCCTCTGTGGGCTTGAATTAGATTGTCTACTGGCTTCATAATAAAATTGAGCACACTAGATATTTGCTTTTTTCCATTCCATTTTATTAAGAAGAATGTGTTCAATTCCACCCAGGTTAATACAAAAGATATAAATTCACCATCTTTTCTTATATCTGAATAGTACTCCATAGTATACACATACCATAGTTTGTTAATCCATTGCTGAGTTGATGGGTATTTAGGTAGTTTCCATATCTTGGCGATTATAAATTGAGCTATAATAAACAATCCAGTACAAACATCTTTATGATAAAATGATTTATTCACTTCTGGGTAGATGCCTAGTAGTGGGATTGGGGGTCAAATGGGAGGTCTAATTTGAGTTCCTTGAAGATTTTCCATACTTCTTTCCAAAGAGGGTGTATTAGTTTGCAGTTCCACCAACAGTGTAAAGGTGTTCCTCTCTCTCCATACCCCCAAACCACTTTTATTGTGAAATACAACACATATAAAGAAAATTTAGTTATATAAATTAATTTCCATAATAAATGTTCTTTTTGTGTATAGCTTCTCTGCTTAACATTTCATTTGTGAGGTTCAGCCATGTCTCTATGTCTATTGTCCATTCATTTTCATTGCTGTTATAGTGTTTAATGAACACAATTAAATCACACTATCAACTGTAGATGGACATTTTGGGGTTGAGTTCAGTTTTTATCTGTGCATAAAGAATCTTGCTATGGGAATCTTTTTATTTGGGATTTATGGAGGTTTCAAAGAATTAGGATACACTGATTGCATTTGTTAGCTAAAGTCTCTCTTATAATTGAGTCCCACTCCCCAAGAGATGTGCCATATTCCATGACCCCCGCAATCCCCTCTCTCCTTCCCTCCAGAATCTTATCTGTCTCTTGGGGGGTCCTCAAGCTGCAGCCCGTGGGTCACATGAGGCGGTATGATTGTATTTGCTCCCATTTTGTTTTTTTACTTCAAAATAAGATATGTGCAGTGTGCATAGGAATTTGTTCATAGTTTTTTTTTTTTTAAACTATAGTCTGGTCCTCCAATGGTCTGAGAGACAGTGAATTGGCCCATGTTTAAAAAGTTTGAGGACCTCTGCGACATACAAATGAAATCGACATACAAATGAAATTGCTGGGCTTTAGAGGGCGAGTCTTCAGCTTTAGTATATGGAAACAAACTTTATGAGAGTAACAATTTCTCCTCATCCTTGCTAACAGTCTTTTTAATTAGTCATTCTAGTGGGTGTGTAGTGATGTATCATTATGGTTTTAATTTGCATTTCTCTGATACGTAATGAGGGGAATCAACTTTCAATTTGACTATTGGCTATTTGGATATATATTCTAGTACATACCGTCTGTATTCTGCATTTACTCTTCCCTTATTCTATGAATTTTAAACTCCGTCTCTGTGGCTTGGTTTTCAATTCTCTTGATATATTTGGGGAAAAATAATTTTAACATAGTTCAAAATGTTCATCTTCATCTTTATGTTTAGTGCTTTTTGCTTGCTGTTAAAAGCAAAAAATAAAAATGGTTCCCTTTCCTGAAGACTCTACAGTATTCCTTTCTACTCTTTTAAAACCTTCATCATTTTGATCTAAAATCCACCTGACATTGATTTTTTTTATGGTAAAGAGAGTAATACAATTAGATTTTACTCTCACATGAATGTCTAATTATCCCAGTATCACTGAAAAGACCATCCCTTCCTCACAGCTTCCCAGCATCACTTTTGTCATCCATGAACAATCCATGAATCTGTATGTCTGCTTCTAGGACATTAATTTTTTTGCATTGGTCTGTTTTGTCAACACTGTATTGTTTTAGTAATTACTACTTTGAAATAAGTGGAGCAGGTGATCATCCCGGAGTCATTTTATTGTAACATTTTCTGTCGGTAGTTCTCAAAGTAGGTATGCAACCCCAAACCCTTTCAGGATGCCCATGATCTCATCTTTTATAACTACATTTTTTTTCATATACTTCAACCAGACAGCATACACAACAGATTTAATTCAGTCTTTTATTAAGCCAGATTTTAAAGGAGTCAGCAGAGATACAAAACAAGGCCACTGCTTCTACTGATTATTTTTATTTTGGAAAGTATGGTATTTTTCTTACATTAAAATGTTATTTATGTGAAAATCTAATGTATTCCTTATCATTATTTTGAAATCAATCATAAATCTTTGAAAACTCCTAATATTTAATAAATATTAATAGATATTGCCCGTGTAAAAGTCTTTGAAGACCTCAATAATTTTTAAGAGCACAAGTCAGTTGAAAATAGTCTTGGCTATTCTTGATCATTTGCAATTTCATATAAATTATAGAAACAGCTTGTCATATTCCAGAAATACAGGAACAAAAATGTGTTGCAATTCTTGTTGGGATTGCATTTAGGTTATAGGTCAATTTGGAGAGATTGATGTTTTTAATGTTAAGTCTTATGGTCACTTACAAGGTTATATCTCTCATTTTATAAGCTTTCTTAACATTCTCTCAATCTTATCTTAGTGTTTTGCATAGAGATTTACACATTTTTAGTTCGATTTTTAAGTTATTCTAAATATAATCTTTTTTTTTCTGTTTATTGTATATAGAAATACAACTGAATTTTTTACATAAATAATAAATCCAGCTATTTTGCTGAACTCGGTAATTCGATCTGATAATTCTCCTGCATTTTATTATGAATTTTCTTCTTACAGAATCATGTCTTCTATCAACAATGACAGTTTCTTTTTTTATTTTAAATTCTTATACTTTTATTTCTTGGGTTTTTTTTTTTTTTTTTTTTTTTGCTGGGTCAAGGTTGAATGGAAATGGTCATAGCAAGATATGCTTTTCTTGAATTTGATTGCTAAGTAAAGTTTTCAACTTTTATCACTTAGTGAAAGTGTTAGGCAGTTAGCTGGATATGAGCAGGGCAGAGGATGAATATGGTTAGACTGTTTTGGATTGGTTTAGGTCAGGCTGACCTGGGCTACTGTGGGAATCAAGCTGGTGAATATCTTGCAGGTGGGTTATTTTGAGAACAGTGTTAAGACTCTGGGGAACTTCCAAGAAGCAGCTAATACTCTTCAGACTTGTATATAAAACCCAAAACTGTGCTTTCCATGGAGCCTGCAGCCACTAGGACGGGCCCCAGATTGCTGTGCAAGTTATTAGTAGGTTTCCTTTTTCTTGCTAAAACTTTACTTGTTCTTTTCTGTTATTTTAGTGACTACCATGCCCCTTTAACAAAAGCAACAAAAAATTACAGGTTTTTTACAATTATCCTTCCTTACATTAAGCAAGTTTTCTTTTCATTCCTAGTTTGTTAAGAGCTTAATGAATAAATGTTGAATTTTATTTAAAGCTTTATCTGATGTATTGAGATAATTATGTAATGTTTTTACTTTTTGTTAACGTGTCCTACTGTAGCGGTTAGTTTTTAAAATGTTAATCTAATCTTCTGTTCCTGAAGTAAATTTATCTTTGTTGTACCTCTTATATGTTTCTGAAGTAGTCTGCAAATATTTTGTTAGGATTTTTGCATGTATGTTTATAGATGAGATTTGCCTATAACTTTCCTTTCTCAAAATATCCATGAGTATCTTGACATCGTGATTAAACTGATCTTGAATGTTTTGTAAAATTAATACTGGAGGCTACTAGTGCTTGTTTTCTTTGTGGGAATATTTTATTATATTTCATTTTGTTTTTTATTTTTGAGACAGAGTCTCACCCTGTTTCTTAGATAGAGCCATGGCATCATAGCTCACAGCAACCTCAAAGACTTGGGCTTTGAGGAATCCTCTTGCCTTAGTCTCTCCAGTAGCTACCCACTACTACATGGCTAGTTTTATTTATTTATTTTTTTCCCCTATTTTTAGTAGAGATGGGGTCTTGCTCTTGCTCAGGCTGGTCTCAAACTCCCAAGCTCAAGCAATCTACCTGCCTCAGCCTCCTGGAGTGCTAGGATTATAGGTGTGAATCATTGTACTTGGTCATTGTGGGAATATTTTAAATTATGGATTCAATTTCTTTAAAAGTTTTAAGACTATTCACATCTTGGAAAATTTACATTTGTTGGCAGGATGATTTTCATATGTATATTTCTTAAAACATTTAATATATGTTATATTCTTATAGGTTCTAAATAATTATATTAATGTCTAAAATGTTTGGAAACATTGATTTATGTCTTAATTCCACTGTGATCTGACCTTTGTTGTATGATTTTAATAATTAGAAATAGATTGGGATTTACTTTGGGCAATTTTTACAAATGTTTTAGGTATCCTTATACGTATTTTTCGTTTTATGAATTTATATTTTATAACTATATGTGTTATCAGGAGAGATTTGTTAGTCATTTTGTTTAAATCTTGCATACCCTTAATATTTTTTTCCCTTTTCTATGTGACTGAGAAAGTTGTATTTAAAACTCCTACAATAATTGTGGATTTGTTCATTTCTTCTTGTTATATCAATTTTCTTCATATATTTTAAAACCACTCTATTAGTTGCAGACAAATTTAGAATCATTTTATCCTATGAGTCAATCAAACATTTTATACTTAAGTCATATCTTACTTTATTCTTCTTAATGTCTGTTTTCCTTAAATTTACTTCGTTTAAATTAATGTAACTATTCCAGTTTTACTTTTGTTACTTTTGCTTGCTATATCTTTTCAAATTTTTACTTTCATCTTGTCTTTCTATATCATTGTATTTTATATGCCTCACTCATAAAAAGCAAACTTGTGCGTGGGTGTATGCTTTATTATTATATCACAATTTTTGACTTTTAATTGGACTTTTACAGATTTTTCCTAGATATCAAATCAGTGGGTTGTTTTCATAATTTGCATGACTTTTAATTGGACTTTTACAGATTTTTCCTAGATATCAAATCAGTGGGTTGTTTTCATAATTTGAAGCCTGGAACATCTTTTGACTGTTTCCATAACTTTTATACCCCAGGATTTTGTTTGAATTTTCCATAGATTACTGCTTTGAGATCATTCTCATACTTCCCACTATATAATCATTTGTATCTTGCAGAATTGTACTTTAAAGGTCATGTGTTTTTACATACATTTTCATGGGTAAAGTTCAGTCTTTCTTTGTAAAAACAGATAATTTTTACACTACTTTTGTTATTGCTAACAACTTTTACTTACTTTTTGAGATCCATTTTTTCTTACTCTTCACCTTTGGGCCCTGTATCCCAAAAAAAAGATTAGAGGCAGTTAAATCAGGTCGAGGTCCAATATCACTGGCTCATTAACCAAGAATCTAACTATTATTCTTCACCGCCCTCCATAGCACCAATGACGGGTAAGATTCCCAAAGCGGGGACAACCTAAAACAGGATATGGAGAGGCCGCATGGTGGATTACATTCATAGTACCCAAAGACGGGTAAGAT
>CAUYPK010010135.1:0-23804 GCA_963574355.1 Loris lydekkerianus
AGTATCCCAGGAATGGAAGAAAAAGTATCCAATGTACTCAGCCCTACTATGAAGCTAAACTATAGCTTTCACATGAAGGCTATAACCCAACTACACCACAAGACTATGGGGAAAGGACCAAGGAAGGGGAAGGGAGGGGGGAGGTTTGAGTGGAGGGAGGGTGATGGGTCGGGCCACATCTATGGTGCATATTTTTATCTATAGTAAAAAAAAAAAAAAAATTGAATATTTTAATTTAAAAGTATATTTGAACAAGTTTCTGCATGTTCATTTCCCATTTGTATCTCAGTTTCTATTAGGTTGTATTTGCTACATATTTTTTAAATGTTCATTCTATTTCAAGTAAATTAGCCTGGACTAGTCAGTAGTGTGTGCTTTAATTTTTTTCAAGTTTTTGTCTTTTAATTTTTTAAAATATTTTTACCATATATTTGTTTTAATTTTATTGTTTCATTTTTTTCCTTAATAGAGTCATGATTTTAATATCTGCTTGTAAGGATTTTTTGTACTACAATACACACATATACACATATATACAGACATATACACAGACATGCAGACATATATACATATTTCCTTCATGTTGTCTTCTGGATCTTTTGTGAATTTATATATATATATAAATTTTGAGACAGAGTCTCACTATGTTGCCCTGGCTAGAGTGACATGGCATCACAGCTCACAGCAACATCAAACTCTTGGGCTTAAGTGATTCTTTTGCCTCAGCCTTCCAAGTAGCTAGGACCACAGGCACCCACCACAGCGCCCAGCTATTTTTTTGTTATTGTTGTTACAGTTGTCATTGTTTAGCTGGCCTGGGCCAGGTTCGAACCCGCCAGCCTCAGTGCATGTGGCTGGTGCCATAACCACTGTGCTACAGGTGCCGAGCCTGGATATATATTTTTAAAGAACTGAAACTTATTTTGGTATAAGAGCTCATAGGTATCCACAAGTATTTCATTTATATTTCAATTGTCTAACAACCAGTCTTCAACATCATTATTGACATTTCATCTTTTCAGTACTGATTTGGAATGCCAGAATCATTAAATACTGAAACACACCCATTTACATAATCTATTCCAGTATCAATGGTTTTTATTGTTATGGCTTCATGATAGTGGTAATGTCTGATTTGACTAATAGTAATCACTTTGAATGATTTAACTAAGTCATTTGGAGTATTAATATTATTAAAATGAGTGGTCCTGACTGCTGTTTCTAAACACTTGTGTCTTCTCCAACTCTTAGGGACTTTGCACTTGGTTATCTCTCTGCCTGGAGAGCCTTTTCCTTTAACAGCCTGAGGATGACAGTGGCTTCCATCCTCACTTCCTTTGGTCAAAGCTTCAAATGTCACCCATCATTGTCACCCAACTTCTCCAACCAGCCTGTGGCCATACTGTTTTTAAAAACACTTTCATTCAGCTTTTCAGCCCTCTCTATATCCCTTCCTTGGTTTATATTTCTCACTGCTCTGATGTATTTTATCATATATATTGTCTCTCTCGCCATGTCCCCCCTCCATAAGGCAGGTACTTTTATTATTTTGTTCACTGCTGTCTCCTCAGAGCCTGGAACAGCATTTAATGCACAGTAGGCCCTCCCTAAATGCTTTTTGAATTAATGAATGAGAAATTAAGGAATCTTTTCAAAATCAAGTATTCCTATCTGAGGTATGATTTTATTTAATATACAACACATATATATCATATGTTACATTTGAAAATGTATAATTCCTGTTTTTCTATTCTAAAGAAAACATGTTATTTTGATCTATATTTTAATGTAATATTGTTTGCATACAGGAAGGTTATTGATTTTTTAAATTTTTAATTCTGTAACTAACTCTCAATTAAATCCTATCATTTCTCTAACATCTTTTCAGTTTATTCTCTTGGGTTTTCTAGGTATTCTAAAATATGCAAATAATGATAATTTTTGACATCTGAATTCCAATTATTGTACCTTATTTATAGGTGCTTCTTAATTATATGGTCTGGTGTTTTCATCACTAATGTGGTAATAGCTTTTTTAATTTCATTCAAATATATACACACATGCACAAACACAGTGTCACTGAAGTATCTATTCAATTCTATATCAGTGCTTTTGGTAGAAAAATTAGCAATAGTTGTTGAATTTTATTAAATTATATTTTGATATATTTTAGATGAACAGCTTTTACTTTTTAAATTACTTGTGTAATGAATTATATGACTAGCTAATAATGGATCATCTTTGCCTTCTTCAGAAAAACCTATTAGATAATGTTGCATTTTTCTTTCCAAAGTGCTGCTGAATTTTATTTAGATTCATATTTTGTAAATAGGACTGATCCACAGAGTATATTTTCTTTACTATTCGTTGGGTTTTCTATTTCTGATGTATCAGTTATCTTCATATTAGATAATCATTGATTTCTAAAATTGTTTTTATTGCATTCTTTCATTGATGTAAAGCCATTTTTCATGATCATTCATTCTCTTCTTGTTAAATTTTTTTCATAGAAAACACAGGGTTAATAATTGCCACTATTTACCTAGCACCTTTTACTTAGCAATGTCATGACAGTCATGGCAAGCGGAATTCATGCCCGTTTCATTCCAAGAAAAAAAAAACAAAAAACTGAAGCTCAAAGAATCTGTGTTAACAGAGAATTGCTGAAGCTGGAATTCTAATTCCAGGCTTCAACTTCAAAGTCTGCTCTGAACCATCATACATGGATTATACTATCCCTCTTTGCAAATCCTGTTTTCACAAAACAAAAATCCTAAATGGTCACATCTTTGGTAGATAAAGACCCGTTACTTACCTAATACATTTATTCACGTTCTATAAAGTATTTTTGTCTGAAGGAGACTGGCGACATTACTATTTATAATTATACTGGTAATTAACCTTCAAATATTTGTATAGCACGTAAGAAATAATGATTACTAACTTTCTTTTTTATTGCCCATTTTATTTTATTTTTATTTTATTATTTTTTGTTATTAAATCATAGCTGTGTACATTAATGAAGTCATGGGGTACAATGTGCTGGTTTTATATACAATTTGAAATATTTTCATCAAACTGGTTAACATAGCCTTCATGGCATTTTCTTAGGTATATTCTACATTTATATTCTCCATTTAGTAAGTTTCACATGTACCCTTGTAAGATTCAGTTGTGTGGTCCCACCAATTACCCTCCCTCCATCCATCCTCCCCTCTCCCCTCCCCTCCTTCTCCCCTTTCTGCATATTCCTGGGCTATAATTAGGTTATAGCTTTCATATGAAATCTATAAATTAGTTTCATAGTAGGGCTGAGTACACTGCATACTTTTTCTTCCATTCTTGAGATACTTCGCTAAGAAGAATATGATTACTAATTTTCAATTTGGTGTCAATTTTGTTGCTGATCTTTCTCATTTATTTTGTTATTCTGTAATTATTTTATTTTTATCCTTGAGAAATGATTTATTTCCTTGGCTTTGAAATTGATTTCATTGTCTTAATATTTCACTCTTGATGTCTTTATTTTTAAAAATATTTCTTCTGTTTGAGTTATACAAAGAAAACCACTCATTGTGGGCAATTCCCTGGCTTATATTGTCTTAGAGAATGTGAGCATGATTTGTCCTATGCATTCTCTTCCCTTCTCCTACAGTAATTGCAGTGGAAATTTTGTAAGTAAGTTACCATCAGTGATGTGTTGGAGGTAGGGGAGTAAAGTCAAATGTTTACATCTCCTCCCAGCTTCACATCCAGGGATGCTACTTTGGTAGGTTGGAATCACCCATGGTGGGAGTAATTTACACCATGGAAATTAGTAAATGCTATAAATTACTTCCCCCTAAGCCCCTGTCCTGAGAACTAATTGTTAAAAACACTTACCAGCGCATCACTAGTTATCATGCTATAGACACAGATGCAATGTAACTAGTACCATATTTGTTTTCAGAATCTACAGAGCCTATTAGATCTTTGTTCTTTTGAACTCCCCTGGACATTCTTGCCACCTTTTCTTACCTTCCTCCTTACTATTGCTTTAGTTTGGAACCAGGATAATTGTGTTTTCTTGAACTTTATCTCTTTTCCCTGAGAGCTTGGAGAGGGTGAGGGCAGACAGCACTTTTTTATTTCACTAAGCCGTTGTTCATGACGGACTTGATCTGGGCCCTGCCTTCAACAATTTAGTTAAGGGATGTGTGCTGGTGGGTATTTCATCTGGTCGGGGCACCTCTTCACTCTGTTTGGGTTACCTTCAGGGACAGAAATTCTTTCTTCTCACCCTCAGTGGGGATGGATCCTCAGTGCCGTATGATGAGATCCCAGTGATACCCTCCCCTGCTTCCACCACAGCTCACAAGCATCTGTCCTCACCCCTCCCTGGAAGTGTGGGGAATACATCAGTAAACCCATGGCTGTGAGCCACCCTAGGATTGAAGGAGACATTTTTACCCAAGCAGCTCTGTGTGCCTTTCCTACCACGGCAACGCACGTCCTCAGAAGGCACTCCCTGAGTTTCTGTTTACTTTCTCCTGTTTTCCATTTGTGACTCTATCTGGGTGGGAGTCTTGCCCAGTTTTATTTTTGGTGTTGTTTTTTGTTTTTGTTTTTAATCTAAGGAAAAGCTTCACGGTGATGAAGAAGGGTTTCTAACTTCAAGAGTTTTCCATTTTCTTTCCCCAGCCCCGTCCAAGAACCTACATCCTACTTTTGCCTAAATTTTATTCTGGACTAATAAACTTCCTTTCCCAAGACCAAGTCTGAGGGCAATGTTTAAGAGTAATACCAGTTCTGGGTGGAGCCTGTGGCTCAAAGGAGTAGGCTGTTGGCCCCATATACCAGAGGTGGCGGGTTCAAACCCAGCCCCGGCCAAAACTGCAAAAAATAAAAGAGTAATACCAGTTCCCAAAATTACTTGTCTGTCTTTCTCTTCCTCATTCATTACTTTTTAAAGTCATGGTCTTATTTTTAAAGTTATGCTTTTATTTTCTTCGGACTTTTGTGTCTTTGTTGATCTATAATCACTTTGAGTTCATTTTGTTAGATTTTAGATATATTATGTGATCCTTTTTTCTCTCCAATATTTACTCCAAATTCCTGCTTGCCTCATTTTTTAAATGATACTTTTCAAAGAAAATGAAGATATGAAATTGATAAAGTGACTGAATGTGTAATATAAAATCAGATGAGTATTATTAGTCTCTATTTACTCCAAATAGAGCTGATTCGAGTGGAAGAAGAAGGGCTTCAGGTTAATGCATTCTGACGGTGTAAGTCAGCCCCTTTCAAGGGACTGTGAAGCTCAGTTTGAATTGAAGTTATCCTTTAGGGGAAACAATGATATTAGACGCTGCATTTAATCATTTTAGACAATATAAAAAGCTACCAATTTGGTATCTACTACCCTACCTTGAAGTGCACATATTTGGACCAAATAATCTTTATCTATAAAGAGTACAATTATGTATGTACAAGAAACATCTGAACATTTGCATAATTCTGCCCATTCTAATTCTCTTGAGTGAGTTTCATGTTCTGGAAGAACTGAAGACCTAAGGATGTTAATTCCTGTCTCCATCAAGGCAGGCAAGACCCCCAAACACGCCCTGAAGTGATTTTTGGTACCAGGTGAAATGGGGCAGATCAAATAAACTGTGTAACAGGTGTTTTGTATCTTTCCCTAAGTTCTCTACTTCATATTGGCAGAGGCATTTGAAATAAGTTCCCAGATGCACTGGATCCTATTTTTGGGTCAAGCCCTTTGTACATCTTGTCTCATTTAATCATCATGACAACTCTGAAATGCAGACATCATGAACCCCATTTGGCAAGCGTGGAAATGGAGGCTTACAGATGCGGTAGAATTTACAGCAGGTGGCAGGTTATTAAGGGATAAAGGTAGACTTTTATTCCACGTCTTTTTGAGAGCTCTTTATTATTCTATAATGCTTCCCAAGGGAGTGAATAACCCCCATTCTCGGTAATTGCAGTTACTCTCAAGAATGAATGACTTAGTACTTGTCTGTGTGGCTACAGTGAGTCGGACTTAAGGCCAATGTAGTTGATTGGACTTGTTAATTAGGTGCGGTCTGGGAGCTATAAAGGGCTAAAAATAGGTCAATAGTAGTTGACTTTAATTATATAGAACTTGTATCACCCTGTTTTCATAAATTCATTGAATCTTTGCAAAAACATCCAAAGTGGCCAAGATAGAAACTTTGTAATTTCTGTCAATGTCATACTTGCTCCACTGTGGGTGACATCATGAAAACCTACCCCTGAATCACACATGACCGTGTGGGTCATAGTATCTGTCCTAAAAAGTAGATATAAAAAAGGAAAAAACAAAATAAAACAAATTCTTTGGTCTATTGTCTTACTTATATATGACTGCTCTTCATTTGAGATAGTTGATTTTGTTCATGAAATTTACTGCTTTAAATAAAATGCATTATTCAAAGGCTGATCAAATTAAGGAAGTTTGGTAGTACTGGTGCAAAAGAAGAGACAAGTGTGTGTATCTATTCCCATACTTGGAACAAAGCGCAGGAGGCATAAAGGCAGGCTTTGCTGGTCTTTATGATCACCTTTACATGTAAGGTTGTGCAGGGAAATGGTCCTTTTATTGTATTAAAAAATATTTGCTTTTATCTTGCCTCCTCTCTCTAACAGGGTACAGTTTAATATATGACACAGAAAAATAGTTAAATATAAGTACTGTCTCTGAGAATGGCTTGACACTAAAAGTTGGCTTCCAATAACTAGAGTTGAGAAGCATGGAGGAAAAGCCAGATGTCGAGTCTTTAATACTTAATGGAGATTCCCACTGCTCCCTGCAGTCAGAGTGCAAGATCGAGCCAGATTTAAAGCCTGCAGGAGAGAGCCAGGGGGTCAAGGCACAGGGAGGTCTGGCCCGGAGAGCCTAGAGGATGATGACAGGATGGAGGAAATATCTGCGCAGAACAGATACACCCTAAAACAGTCATCAGACATTTCGCGTCTCTATTTGGAATGACCTCTTCTTATTAAAACACTGCACCTCTCTGGGGACATTAATAGACTCAGGAGAAGTATTTCTTTGTTCTAGACCAAAGTCTGAACTGTTACTTGAGGGTCATTGAGAATACATCACAAGGGTGTCATTTGTTCCAACATTTTCATAATTTTTCCTCTATGTACGGTTGGCCAGGATAAAATCTAGACAGAAAGGTAGTGACCACATAGAGAAGGGAACAGAGAGCTCTGATCTTGCTCCTTTGCTGGCTGCAAATGATATCAGAAGTTTCTGGCCACAGAACATGCTGTTTGATCTAAATTTTCTTAATTTGTTTTCTCTACGTTGTTAGTTTATTAAAAATCTGCTTCTCTTTCAAATTCATGTATGGAGATTCACAAAGACTTTGAGGGCCAAGATTAAGAGTTAACCTTTTGGAAAACCATAAACCAATGACAACCTTAGCATGTCTGACAACGGGAACTCACTTAACACAGGGTCATTGTGATGAGGACACTTATTAAGTATAAAATAATAAAATACAATCTCTTATAATGAGTTTAAAAATGTCACTAAGAGTAAGCATTTCTATCTCACTTCCTTTAGGTGAGAGGGAGAAATATATTTTCCTTCAAATACGTTAAAATGGGGAAGGGAGGAGGGTGGGTCGATAGAGGTAGGGTGAATAGGGGGACCACACCTATGGAGCATATTGCAAGTAAAAATTGGATCTATTAGGTGTAGAACACAAATGTCTTAATGCTGTAAATGTATAAATGAGGTGAGGGCTATGTTGATTAGTAGGATGTAAGTACTTCAATTTGTACAAATAATCAACACATTGAATCCAATAATGGCATAAATGTATTCATGATCTATGTACAAATGACTTAATAAAAAAAAAAAAAAAGTACGTTAAAATGATAGTCACTTGCGCTCCAATGGGCAAAGCATGGACAGGTAAGAGTATCTTGGGTGCCCAGAAACATTTTTCACTGTGCTTGATTCTGAAGATGCTATTGCAACCTGGAATTCAAATGTTCACATGATCAGATTTTGATAACATTGACTTCTAATGTACCAGTGTCCTCCATGAAGGAGGCATTAATCTGAGGAAAATCAAATTCTTCCCAGTGAAAATACAGTCGCTTTCTTTGTTTGGTCATTTGTAGGGCAAATTAACTGATAGTGATTTCTAAATTCAACTGATTTGTACACAGCCCTGAACTTCACTGTAATATTCTGGTAGAGGATGAAGGCCAGAGAATAAAACTACTGCAATATTGAGGAGGAAAAAAAAGACAAACTAATGGAATCATTGTCCTTAGAAGAATTTTCTGTCAAGCCTAGGCAGTCAAACAGATTATGTACAAAAGTTGCAGCAATCTAGAAAGTAACCTCAATAACATTTGTACTAGTTGGAGATCCTTAGATGAAATATACTCAGTATGTACAAAGCAGAGGAGAGAACGAGTGCATGATGGAGAGAGAAGAAAATTTTAGAGTATATTTGAAGCACCTTTGCACCTTTATTTGAAGTTATTACTGTTACAATTCAAGATGACAAGTGCAAGAAAAAGTAGTTCAAGATCATGGGATAAAGTTCAGCTATCATATAATTGTTCCAGAATTAAGAGAGTTTGGTTTATCTGTAAATAAAGAAACTATAATGACTGGATAGCCTTTCTTGTTTTGTGTTTTGGTTTTCCGTTAAAGAAAAATTCATGGACGCCAGGCACAGTGACTCACACCTGTAATCCCAGCACTCTGGGAGGCCAAGGTGGGTGGATCACTTGAGCTCATGAGTTCAAGACCAGCCTGAGCAAGAGAGAGACCCCCATCTCTGAAATAATAACCAGGCATTGTGATGGGCTCCTGTAGTCCCAGCTACTTGGGAGGCTGAGGCAAAAGGATCTACTGAGCCCAAAGAGTTTGAGGTTGCTGTGAGCTGTGATGCCACAGCACTCTACCAGGGGCAAGAAGAGACTCTGTCTCAAAATAAATAAATAAATAATATATATATATATTTATATATTTATATTGTATAATATAGCTCCATATATATATGGAGCTACATTCACTGTGACTTTGGCTTGTGGGAGGGAGAGTAAATGTCATTCTTGTTTTATCTCTAAATGCTTTTTGTAGGGCGTCCTGGCTGTCTTTGTAGGCATGTACATTTGCTATTAATTGCATTTAAGGTTTGGATGAGGCAGGATCCTGCAAAAAACATTAGGTTGTATCACTCAATAAAGCATCCCCTGTTCAGCCCGAGGCTTAGCCTTCTGGATTAAAGAAGGGGGGAAGAATGGGATCACTGCTGGGATATCAAGGTCTGCCTGTCCTGAGGTGGCAGTATCCACAAAAGAGCCAAGACTCGGATCTTCAAGTTCTGGGCAGCCTGGGCAACTTGAAGCTCTTTTGATTGGGAGAAAATAGCTCCAACTTTAAAATTGGCCTCAGGAGCAACAGGTCCCTAATGCATTCTTCGAAGTGCTTTCCACCTTTAATTTAGATGTTTCAAGGGAAATGTAATCCATATGTTTTGGATTCATTTGGACTTAACTCATAAATATGTTTCATCAAGGATTGCCAAGCTCTCTGTTCATGTTCACTAGAATCAAGTAGTTTCATGGAACAACAATTCTGACAGGAAATTTGATATCCAAGCGTCCATCACCCAAATGGGGAGAAGAAACCCTCAGGTTCAAACCACGATCTATAAATAACCTCAGAGCGGTAATTTACCCTGCAACACTGTCAGGGTAAAATAAGCTACTTAGGGGCATATTGCGTGCGATAGACGTATGTCCTTCCCCAGAGAAATAACTCAACACATGCTCTTTCTTCCTGCCACTTCCAGAAAAGTTAATGACTCAAAGAAGGAAATAGAAGTTTCTAGGTCTTTTAGCATCTTTTAAAATCCTTGCAGACTTTCTCTCTCTGTCTCTATCTCATAGAAACCCTTGGGACTCTTGCCAGGACACAAGTTGAGAATCCCTGTGCCTTCTCAATACTACTTCTAGGTCAGATAATTTGACCAGCTTTACTTTCTTAAATTTGTATTTCTAAAATGGCAAAGTTTTTTCCCCAACATAAAATGAGAGTGTGTTACTGAAGATGTTTTTATTCAAAGTTAATCTCCCTTCCATTAAGGTTATTTCATGCCTTCCTAGGGATCTGAAGCCTACAGGTTAAGAATCCCTGTATTTACTGCTTACAATAGTTCAAGGGTAGGTAAGTTTCTCAATGAGAATAGTATTTAGCCTTTACATGTTATTTATTTATTGATTGAGTTTTATAGATTCAAGGTAATCAATTTGTATGTACCTTTCATTAAAATCTGTCTTTCAGGACAATATGTGATTTTAATATTCTCTGTATCACAACCTCTGTGTTTAGGAGGTCCATGGCCCACTTCCATATGGGTTCAAATTTATTGTGCCAAAGGCACCTAATACCTGGAAGCATCTGACGGTATTTAATGCCTAATACATTTCAAGTACTAGAGAAGCCTTGGCATGGCTGTTATCTTCACATCCTCAGAAAGTGAAAGGAGAGAGAGCAGTGCAGGCTGCTGTGTCAGATGAGATTCAGGGATCCATGCATGCCGAGTTCTCAACTTTCGATGAGGTTGGACAGTGGAACCAAGATGGACAAAAGCCCAACAGTTGCAGAGTTCTGATAGCTTGGGCTATTCTTACTCAAGGGAGTACCGTAACAATTATGATGTCTATTGGTTTGAAAATATGGTGAAGAACAGGAATAGTCATCAGATAGGGCAGCTGGACAATGGTATAAAATATTCTATAACTGCCTTTAAAGTACATAGATTCCTAGGCCAAATGCCCAAAGATTTTCACCTTGTGCAAATAAAAATGAAATTACAATTTTTGCCTCAGTAGAAGAGAAGAGAAGAATACAGAGTCCAGTCACCAGTCAGAGACCAGCAGGTTCCAAACAGTGGAGGTCCACTTGGGTTGTTGGTTTCTGTAGGTGGAGCTTGTGTCCTGTTGCTCATTTGCCTCTCCTGTGTCCTCCTGCATCTGGAAACACCAGGGAGAAATTCACAGGGTTCTGTAGGGCACCTGTGCTTTGCTGAAGTTCATCCTCATGGGTGTGGTGAGTTGTTGAAGTATAACAAGCCTTCAGGAAAAGGAAAGCAGAGACAAAAGATGAAAGAGAGAAGAAAAACCAAGTAAGTAAAGAATGTTTACTGGTTTCCTGGCTGGTGAGAGCTACCAAATCCCTCTCCTGGTTTCAGTGCAAGACAAACAAGGAAGGAATCATGCTTCTCAGCCTTGGTTTGAGAAGTGCTGGATTGAGGCTGTCTCAGCCTGAGCAGCCAAACCCTTCTGGGAACGTTGGCAGATTTACCTGGGTGCTCCACCAGCCTTGCCCTCACTTTCCCCGCCCACAGCCTGCGGGCATTAAACTGCTTCTGAGCAGCTGGCCTCAACCCTTCCCAAAGCCTCACAAAGCAGCATTCTCCCCCTTCCCATGTGGCTGCCAACCCCATCGTGGGGCATCAGAGCTGTCCATTACAATCTCATTTCTTTCCAAAGTCAGTGCCAACATTTAATACCTCCTAGGTCCATAGGGCTTATTCAACTATCTGTCAATCATGAAAGGCTATTTGGTTTATAAACCTTAATTTCTAATTTTTTTTAATTTCAGGTTAATGTGAGGCACAAACAACCAAGTCGCAATATTTGACTTTGTTAGGTAGAGTCCCCTTTGTAATTATGTCCCTCACCCAAATAGTGTGTCACACCCCCCTACATTGTGCCCATTAAGTGAAAGCATCCCAATCCCCATCCCCCAATTTCTCCCTCCCCCAAACTTGAATTGAAATGAATTTTCCTCCCATGTGGGCGTGAATTAGATCGTCTTCTGCTTCATATTAGTATTGAGGAGAACATTGGATATTTTCTTTTCCATTCTTATGATTCTTTACTGAGAAGAATGTGTTTCAGCTCCATCCAAGTTAATACAAAAGATGTAAAGTCTCCATCTTTTATGGATGAATATTATTCCATGGTTTACATATAACACACTTTGTTAATACATTCTTGAGTTGATAAGCATTTAGGTTGTTTCTACATCTTGGCAATTGTAAATTGAGCTGTGATAAACAATTTAGTACAAATGTCCTTATGATAAAATGATTTTTTTCTTCTGGATAAATGCCTAGTGGTGGGATTATGGGGTCAAATGGGAGATCTAACCCCAGTAAGATTAACCCACATCACAAAGTCCCAAAGTTGCAGATGCTGGTGTGAATGTGGAGAGAGGGGAACACTTTTACACTGTTGGTGGGACTGCAAACTAATATAGCCTTTTGGAAAGAAGTATGTAGAATCCCCAAAGGACTAAAATTAATCTCTAATTTTTGAAGCACTTCTGTAAGGTTGGAAGACCCAATATCTAATTGACCTTTTCATGTGTTACAGGTGGCTGAAAGTTGTTTCCCATCAGCCTTAGATGGTTTCCCTTTTATCCTCAGAATCACCCTAAATGGGTAATGACTGATTGAGGCAGGGGCTGTTTGAGGAGCATGTCCAGAGAAAGGCTCTTACAGTGCAAAGAATCCTTCTGTGTTGTGAGCCACTTCATTCAGTTCTGGTTCCCTTTGGGGGTTTAGCTCAGAAGGAACAGGGACCTACTACTCCCTGAATAAGAAAGGCAGCATCATGAGCCAGAGGCCTCAGTGGAAAGGATTTCATAAAATTTGGAACCACTGTAACTTCTTTCTAATTTTATGACCCTTGTGCCTGTATTAAGCATAAGTTTTTGTATGCAGGAGCAACTCCGGTGCAGAAGCCACAGGGACCAGGCCCCAGGACAGAGCCTGAGTGGTGAGCACGAACACCAAGTGTCTGGTCCTGTGCTGGCCTTCTGAGAAAAGGAGGCCGAGCGAGCCCTGAGCCAGAGGAGCAACTTGGGCTGAAGAAATACTGAGCTGATGGGTGTTTGAACTCTTAGCTTCCTAGTGTACGGGCCAGAGAGTTACCACTTCGGTAAATGGAGATGAGAACCCAAGAAGTTGAGAGTGTGAAAAAATAACAAACCCATTACTTCAGCTTTTCAGTCTTGAGCTGTTTCAAGCTATTAAGGGCATGTAGTGGACACTCAGTGGGTGTGTCCACTTGGAATTCATCTTTGTTATTTTGGTAAAACCACTTGATTTTTTTCTGTGGAAATACCCTCCCCTCCCTTCAGTCCAGCCCACTCTTAGTCTCAGTGTGGACAACTATCCCAAGCCTCCATGAATCAGCCTGCCTAACCCCTGGCCACAGTGACTGGTATAGGGTTGATCAATTTGGGGGCAAAGAGGGAATGACTTGGGACCTTGTCAGAGCTATTTGGGGGAAGGAAAAGAAAAAGAGAAAATGTAGTTTCTCCTGGTCTTGCATCCCTGTGTTATGAAAGCATCACATTTCAAGGACTGTACAGGCAACCCTGAGTCCTGATGGTGTCCTTTGGGTCACTGAATCTACTTTGCTGTTGGACTTTTCAGTTAAGCAATCAGATTTTTTCCTTTTCTATTTCAGCTCATCACACTTTGGTTTTCTGTCACTTGCACCTATAAATCTTGGCTAATACAGAATAGCATCAAAAAAAAAAAAAAAAAAAAAAAGACTTATACAAAAGTATAAAATTTTGAAATGAGCAAGCAGATTAATTTAACTAGAGTGAGAGTCCATATAAGAGAGGAACAAGAAAACCATATGATCATCTCAAGAGATGTTGAAAATGCATTGGACAGAGTCCAACACCATATGTGATTTTTTTTTAAACAAAAGACTTAAGTAGAAGTGGATAGCTATTTTCTTCTCATGTCTATTTTAAACATCATACTTAATGATATGACTGCATAGGTAGGTAGATAGATCAACAATTTATAGATTTGATATTTGCACAAATTTTGGACACAACTTTTTTTTTTTTCTTTCATTCTTGGAACTTAACAAGTGGCTCTAAAGTTCATGAAAGAAAACACCAATGAGAACAGTGAAGACTTACTCTAAGTGATACTAAAATACATTTTAGTGCCACAATAATACAAATGGTATGTCACTAGCATAAAAATTGATCAATGAACCAGTAGAATTGTTCAATAAATGTAGTTTATAACATTGATCATTTGGCAGAAATTAAAATTTTATTAATTTTATAAATAACAGAGTATATATCTGTTATAACATTTATTTAATATTTAACTGGTGTTGTAACAGATACATAGTCTCAAATTAAAGAAAAAATGAGAAAGAATAGGAAGATATCCAGCAGGAAATGATTAGTAAGTTACCTGAACTATATCTGACATGTCCTAGGAAAAAGTGAAGGCAAAGTGAATTATAACTAATGTCAGAAGTCTGATATTCTTACGATGCAAATGTTTTTTTAATTCAATAAGAAAAATACTTAATTTCTAACAAAATCCTATCTAACGGACATGGTTTGATTATTCTCAGGACAAGAGAAAAATTGCAAATGTTCGACACAGGAAACACACAGGCACTCTTGCAACCTGCTGATGGGGAAGAAAATTGTTTAAACCTTTCTGGAAAGCAATTAGGTCATAAGCATCAAGCATCTTAAACAGTTCATACTTTTTGACCCATTGATTCTGTGCTAGGATGTATCTGAGGATTGTATCTGAGGATACAATCAAACTTAAAAACACTTAGAGCAAGATTATTTAGAGCATTGTTATGTAAAATAGCAAAAATTGGCCCAAATAAATTATAACACAACCATCGCAATTTTAAAAATCACAGAGATATTTTCTAGCAAATTTTGAAAATTATAAATTTTAGAATATTACACAGAATATTATTTATTAAATGTAGGTAATATAATTATAGTATTTTTACTATTAAAGTTAATTTTACTCTTTTTTTGTTAAGAAAAAGGTCAGAAAGAAAAATGAAAAGATAATTTACAATTAGTCATTTTAGATTTTCTCCTATTACCACAACGACCAAAAACTGCCAGGATTTTTTTATTTACTTAATCAAATTTTACGTTGAATATACCGTAAACATGATTTTATATTACATGTATTTTCCTTTTAATAAATGCAATGTGTTAAACATACAGATAGCTACAGTTTTAATTTTATATATTTCATTTAAAGTTAATCCTCAAATTTAAAATATTTTTCAAAGATGGATTTTGAAATAGGATTACCAAGTTTAGTTGTGCATGAATTGCAGATTAATTTTGTCACCTTAACTATAGGAAGAGGTGAGGGGGAAATATTCTTCTTCCTTGGTCTCTTGGTAACCATTCTTAGAAAACATCTAAGGAAAAAAATACATATACCATTCTTATACTTTTAGCCCTCTCACAATACCTGGTCCTGTTGGGAATTCAGTCAACATGTGCAGACACACACACAGACCAGCAGATATGTCAACTTTTGTAAGCGCTGGTTTCATCATCTGTAAATGCGGACTCTGAAAACTATCCATGTGAAGCCCCATAAAGGGCAGCTTGCATCTACTAGGCACTGGAGACATGTGCTCTGCTGACACTCTTTGGCTTCCCTGGCACAGCAGAGCCACACTCAGGCCACGGAAGCAGGAAGAGCCTGGTGCCAACTCTGTGGCTGGGCCCACTTCCCAGATGGTCTTCTCTTTCTGCCCAGGCTGTGTTTCACCTCAGGAGAACATGACCTGGACACACCCAGGGCAGGGGCAGCCATCCAAGCTGCTCTGATGGCTAGCCACATGATGAGAATCGGATTCCTTTGTGGGTTGTGTGAATCATTTATTGATAGCAATAGTAGGTAAGGCATTCCCACACTTGACACACAGCTATTGTCTGTCACTCAAACACAAGTCCAGTGCATGTGAAGGCAATCCACAGCTTGGTTGCCGTTGTTGATCACGCCTTAGAATGGCTTCAAACTTTAGATATTCAGCTGCGAACACACAGCTGACTGGGTCCTGCAAGCACACTGGGCCCTTTCCTACATGTGGCATGGGGCTGGGGGTGAGAAGAGATGGCTGATGAAAGGAAGGCTTTATCATATTTGCTAATTGATTCATTTTTTTCCCAAGAAATGGTTTGTTAACTATGTCACCTTATATGGTCAGACAATTCAGTTGGTGAACTCATCCTAGAAGAAGTGCTACATAACTCTTGCTGAATATCACTATGGTCACCTTCAAAGTCCTCCCCTGGAGAAGCTGTTCACCTACTCTAGAGCCTAGTCCACCTGTCAAAGTGATTTTGGAACTTTTGCTGGAGTGACCATCAGAGTTGTCATCATACATAATCAGACAATTAAGTCTGTGAACTCATCCTAGGAAAAGGGCTTTAAAGAGATATTTCGAAAACTTCATATCTCTTTAAAGCCCTTAAGGTCCTTTGAAAGGGCTTTAAAGAGATATGTCAAAAACTTAATTGTCCAATCTATATATGTTCCAGAGACCAAACACCTATATTAAGCTGATCTTAAATTGAGTGCTATTGCCTATGTGGTTTATTTACCTACACGTTCCTTTTTAAGACTTTGAACTGAGGCACTATTTTCAAGACGTTAGGGATGAAAACTTCTTCCTCTGTGAAAATGAAAACATTCAAGGGGTTGTTGAAAGATATATTACAGCCCATCTATTGTTCTTCCCTTCCCGAGGATGGTGTGTGAGAGCAGGCTTGACTGGTGTGAAGAATGCCACCAGCACCAGTGAGGAGGGGCGGAGGAGGGGCACCTGACAGCTGTCCGGACTACATGGTTAGGGCATAGGGAAGAACTCTCTCCTTCCGCTCCTCTCTCTGAGGGCTCCATCTCTATCATCCCTGCCTGTGTTTGTAGATGTTCGAAACTCCCTTGAATTTTCTTCTTTGGGATTGAAGACAGATTTCCTTATTCCTTTGAAATGGCTGATGCTTGCTCATTTGGGGGCCTGCTTAGGCTAGCGTCAAGAGGAGCAGAATAGAAGTTCTCCTGACAATTTAATCATGTCTGTGCCACAGCAAAAGTGTGGAAGAATTTTGAGAGCTTCAAACCACCTGCTGATGATACATTGAGTATTATAGGAATCCCAGGCTTCCTTTTTTTTTTTTTTTTTCATCGAATGTATTTAGTCTTTTCCAAATCTACCTGGGTAAGCAATCACCTGATGTCCTGGCCTTTTTCTGCCACACCTGAAGCTGGGAAAGGGGGCTGATGTCCCAGTGAGGAAGTTGCCCTTGAACCAAGGACAAACAGTGCCCCTAAATTGTCTCAGAAAAGCCATTGTGATAGGCACTTTTTTCAGATACGTAGTTTGAATATTCTCATGTCCCATCCACACCTTGATACTAGCACAAACAGCACCTTTTAAATATTCCTAGTGGACAGGTAACTCATTCCCTTTTTCGAACTGGGATACTCTCGGCGACCCACTGTTAACTAAATACTCCTCTTCTTGGAAATCTCAAAATAGGCCTGTGTGATATCAAACACCTATGCTGGGAAAAACAGGAGCAAACAAAGCCACTGGGATTGCCTTTGAAATGGAGCCTGGGAACCATTCAACCACATAGCTGTATTTGTTTGCTTTCCTTGTTTCCTCAGAACTGTGCTCACCTGGAGGCAACAACCTGCACTTTGTCCTTTGCTGGGATGAGGAGGGGTAGGGGAGGGAGGCACTTTGGCTGGCCTGTCAGCATTCCCAACAGGAGGCTGTTTAAAGAGTTCATATCTTAAGTAACCCTCCACCTGCCATTCCTTTCACTTGGGGATATGCCAAGGGCTGCGGCTGACTCAGCCTGGGCTGATTCTGTAGTCATTACTTAAGCCCAAATTTCCTGATTCCTTGGTTCCTTTGCTGGGGAGTTGTGCCTGCAAAGAGAGGGTAGGGACAGTACCTTGGCTGGGACTAGCTTTGCATTAGGTGTGTCGGGGCCTATTTTCCGCTCTGAACTCTAATTGCTGGTATCAAAAGGATTAAGGAAAAAGCAAGC
Source organism: Loris lydekkerianus (assembly GCA_963574355.1). Taxonomy (NCBI): domain Eukaryota; kingdom Metazoa; phylum Chordata; class Mammalia; order Primates; family Lorisidae; genus Loris; species Loris lydekkerianus. The sequence goes on from CAUYPK010010135.1 coordinate 17,954, forward strand.
TCTCTATTACAGGAGCAGCCCAGTCGGCAACATGTTAATCCTATGTTGCTCAAGCAGGAGAGAGTGGGGGAGGAGGACACTTTCTTCCAGTGCTGCTGGAACACGAGTCACGTGATGAGCATCATTCAGGTCACAAGAAGCAGATGCACCTGGCACCTTATATGAGGGCTGCGTCTGAAAAGGATGCACAGGGAAGGGGCCATTCTTCATCTGGACTAACCGCCAGATACAGGCAGTCCTTGAGTTACAAACATTTGACTTACATACAGCTCACTCTTACAAACAGGGGCTACTATAGGTAATAAGTAAATGTACCTATTCCAATTTACATACACATTCAGTTTAAGAATGAACCTACAGGCTGGGTACTGTAGCTCACCCCTGTAATCCTAGTTCCAATGGAGGTCAAGGCAGGAGCACTGCTTGAGCTCAGGAGTTCGAGACCAATCTGAGCAAGAGTGAGACCCTATCTCTACCAAAAATAGAAAAATTAGGCTGAGGCAGGAGGATCCCTTGAGCCCAGGAATTTGAGCTTGCTGTGAGCTAGGATAAGGCCTCGACGCTCTGGCCCAGGCAACACAGTGAAACACTATCTCAACAAACAAACAAAACACAATAAAAGAAGAAAACGTCTACAGAACCTATCTCATTCGTAACCCAGGGACTGCCTGTACAAGGCTGTCTGGAAAGTATTCAACCATGTAATATGAAAAACAATGGCTGGATACTTTGCAGACAGGCCTCCTGGTCTATGGCAAAACCCAGACCTTGCTGACTGAAACGCCTGATGTTCTCTGGTTCAAGAACCTGTGACTTTCTCTACCCCAGGGTGCAAAACGATGGTGCTGTAACTCCTCCCTATCTCTCCACTGGAGCCAGGTAATATAGTGGCTGCAAATTTTGGTTTCAAACTCCCCAAGGAAGGGTTTGAATGGTTGAGGTAGTCACTATCTAGTACAGAGTGCCCAGCTGATCAGAGCTTTCCCCCAATCTACCCATTACCTAACCTCCATCTAGAGGACTATCTTTGGCCCCAGTACCAATCCTTGGCCACCAGGTGAGAACAGCTAGTGGAATCCCTGGGTGTGATCCATTTTGATTTGAACATGAGGAATGGCCATGCTTCATGGCCTCACGGATGTGGCATATACTCAGGGCGCCATGTTTTGTGAAATTCTGGAGAGGCAGTGGTGGGGGTGATGTTTGCTAAATCCTCTAAATACTTTGAGACACCAAACGTTTGGCTTTGCAGGACTTGAAAGTAACAGGAGGACATTTTTCCTAATTCTTCAGGGACCTTGAACAGGAGTGGCACAGGAAAAATTCACAGAGATAAGCTGCAGGGCCCCGTGGGTGGGTGTCACTCCTGTGAGATATTAGAGGTAGTGACAGAGGTGACATTGAGGGCCAAAGCAGGAGAGCAAGAATACTGGGTGATTGAAGCATAATGAGAATTGGCTCTGAGAATACCTGAGAACCCTCAGACAACTCAGACTGGAATGTAAGACCTTTTGGAAAGGGCTACAGCCCTAAATTGGCAGGTACATGTACAAGAGGAACCACTAAAATGTGCTCCAACAGGGGAAAGAACATGAAAAAGTCCTAAAGAAAGGAGAAGAGAAAGAAAGAAAAATTAAGGGAGATGAACTTTAGCTTTGTAATGTGTAGAAATCAGCAGTCAGTTCTAAGATTCCATTCACTCCATTCACACAGGGCTTCAGAAGGATCTAAACCCAACCCAAGAGCAGTAATGGTCATTCCCAGAACAGCTGAAAAATCCAGGCGGTTTTAACTCTATACCTATGTCTGTGTCTGTGATATATCTGTCATATCAGGTAAGGAGCCAGCATGAGTGAGGATTTAAGGAAAATGTCATCAAATGATGGGTTGAAGTAAAATGATAAGAGCTTTAGAGCAGAAACTGGCAGAGGATTCGGGTTGTAAGCGTGTGTCTTGTTTTGCCAGCTCAGCAGGGGCAACATTCTATTACATGAGCTGCTGACCACTCCAGGCATCGCGTCCAGACAACCAACAAGGTAACATGTCTACCTATAAAAATACCTTGTAAGTGTTCCATTACCTGGGACATTATGAAGATAAAAAAGAGGCTTTATAATTGATGGGGAAGGATATGTTAAAATACAAATCAGTGCGACTTATTATAAATTATCAATGTTAAAAGAGTGGCTCTAATATGAATTTACATTTCTTCCTCAATTGGGAGCTGTTGGGAGCTCATAGACGGTGCATGGCTGGAGTCATGCTGTCCTTCAAGTTCATTGGATTCTCCCCCACCTCTACCGTGGTCTCCACATGAGTAGATCTGCCCCATGACCTCATTTTCTTGTTCTTGTACCAAGGTTTCCTGCTGATAAAGTTGCTCAAAGTTAATTTTAAGGACAGCCTTTATCAGGAATTGCTAATGAGGCTTTGCTTCCCACCAGTCCCATCTGGAAATACTGATTGCCAGCCAGCTCGGGTCCCTGGGCATCCTCTCCTGTTTACCCCCTGGCTCTTCCTCTTTCTATTTGGTTACAGGTTACCTCTGAGAGTCCCAATGTGTATTCTCTGCCTGTGGTGGTTATGGAAGGAGTTAAATTCTGCCCTGTGGGTTCCATCAGAATAGCCCTTAATATTAAGCAGAAATACAAACGCCTGTGTAATGCTGGTAGCAATCCTCACTGTGACTACAACTAGGAATTGCTCCTAGTTAGCTTCCTCCAGTGAAGGCTTTGGTTGCTTAAGCCATAAAGGGACTGAGTTCTTCCCCAATATTATACATAATTATTGGAAAGCGCAACGCCTCCCATTGCAAGAACTACAGGGGCCCATCCCTCCCGTCCAACCCACATCATCTGATCACTGCTACCTTATACTCACACACTGCTTCCCAGCTGTCCGAGTGCTTCCATAATCTTTGCTATGTCTGGTCTGCATGGCCTACAATGACTTATTCACAGTAGCTCTTACTGCTTTGACTTTTTTCAAATGAGAATTACAAAGCTTGGGTTATATGCCCAAAGGTCAAACTCGGCCCATCGTCACATGGCTAGCCAGTGGCAGAACCTGGGAAAAACAGATGCTCCAGGTGATCACTATGCTCAGAGCCCTGCTTTAAGGTTAGCCTCTCACACACCATTTGTCCAAACCCCCAGGTAACTGCTTTCCAAGAGTACAGAAAGATGAAGTTTGGAAAGGATTTCATAAACCATTCTCTCTCAAGGACATTGCATTTTAATGAGCTTTGCTCAATTACATAACATGAAGGGACACTCTCCTAAATATAAAACTGCAGGTATTAGGGAGAAGCTAGTCGGGGAAGGATTGGTAGAAACTGGAAACTCAATGACATCTCTCGGGTTTCATCAGATCCAGGAGACCCATCAAATGGGCTCCTGCTTCCTAATGAGGTCAACTCATGACCTGCTTCTGAGGTGTTGATTTATGCACCTGTTGGGAGTGTAAATCCAGGTGGGGGCAGTGTGGGGCAGAGTTACTACCACTCATTTATGGTAGGGTCTGTGCCGGGTTCTGACATCACGCTTATTCATCAAACACGCCTGGGCTCTTCTCGTGTATTTTTCCAGTCCAGTTTTACTCCACTCTTGGTCACACCCAGTGGTACCACATCTCTGACCATCAAAAGAAGCAGCCCACCAGCCCAAACCTTGGACCCATGGAAATCAGCAAGGAAGGGTTAACCAGTTTTGCAGGAAGCAATCCTGGCTCACCCCTGTGAATCTCTTTTTCACATTTGCTGCTTATTCATAACTCAAGCCCATCTGCTACACAAGTAAGGATCAGCGGCTCCTATTTCAGATGTCAACCGCCCCAGCTGTTTCCCTCTCTCTGTAAACATGAAGGGGGGAAGCAATTACCACAAAATTAATATTCTGGCTTGATTATTTCTATGCAGTGAAATGAAGACTGATAAATTTCCCTCCATGCCCACCGTCAGTCCGGCCCCACACGGTGCACACCTATGCAGCACCACCTAGGCTCCAACCTCCTGAAAAGGCCCACATGAACCTCAAAGGCTGTGCTGTGATCCAAGCCAACTGGAGATGCCAAGGTGAGCATCACCTGTGTGAGAAAATCGACAATACCCTCAGGTCTTGTGGGCCTTTGATATTGCAGCCTACCTTGAAATTAAGGAATGAGGCTTGAAGATGCCCCCTCTGCCCCAGGCTGGCTGTTAGGTATGTTATGATAGATACTCCAGGAGTCATCACAATTTCTTTGATTTAAGGTAAATGTCAGATGAAAGTTCTCCTGGAGAACATGAGTCTTTCTGATTTTTCTCTACCATCCTCAGGCAGCAGGAACTGCAACAATCTGTCTCTGCACAGAATCTTCCTTCAATTATCTTCTTTCAATTCCAAAAACTTATATTAAATACCAGTATCTCTTTCTTCAGCCACAAGCGTGCATGGAAGTAACTTGTATAAGGAGCCATGGGTTGCAAGAATCAGCAGAGAACATTCCCTGCCCTCTGCAGACTTCATGCTGCCTGAAATGGGGTGAGCACTTGTGAGAAAGAGGATGAGGCCAACTCCATCTGCCTGGCTTCTTTTCTTGGCTCAGTCACTTACATGTGCGTGATCTTGAGCAATTCCCATGACCTGTTTCTCAGCTTCTTCATCTATAAAATGAAGGTGGTATTGTTGAGATCATTGAAAGAGTTAATTGGGTGTAAACTATTAAAAGCAGGGCCTAGGACACACTCAGTGACATGTAGGGGGTGGTGTTGCTCCTCTGCCTTGAAGGGTTGCCATGTGATAACAACTGGAGTGCAGCATCAGGGCAGGCCTGATAGAAGAATCTCATGTCAACCAATGGGGTGTTGGTCAGTGAACAGGAGTTTGAAAGTCTGGAGAAATGAAAAAGGGGGAAAAAAGGAACCCAAATGAACAGCCAGGGCAGGGTGAGGAAGGCATAAAAGTTCTTGGCATGTTCAAAGTCAATTAAATCATCCAGGGAAATGAGAGTGTAGGGTGCCTGGTAGCCCAGAAGGGTTGTATAGAGAGAAGAGTTAAGTTTGGTACAGACTGGAAAAGACCCTAATGATGAAGTAAGGAATGAGGATATGTATTTTTAATAAAGAAAAAACCTCGAATAGCCAAAACATTACTCAGCAATAAAAACAAAGCAGGAGGAATCACGCTACCAGACCTGAGACTCTACTATAAATCGATAGTGATCAAAACAGCATGGTACTGGCACAAAAGCAGAGAAGTAGATGTATGGAACAGAATCGAGAAGCAAGAGATGGATCCAGCTACTTACCGATCTTTGACAAGCCAATTAAAAACACTCAGTGGGGAAAAGATTCCCTATTCAACAAATGGTGCTGGGTAAACTGGGTGGCAACCTGTAGAAGATTGAAACTGGACCCACACCTTTCACCATTAACTAAGATAGACTCGCACTGGATAAAAGATTTAAACCTAAGACATGAAACTATAAAAATACTTGAAGAAAGTACAGGGAAAACTCTTGAAGAAATCGGCCTGGGTGAATATTTTATGAGGAGGACTCCCCAGGCAATTGAAGCAGTATCAAAAATACACGATTGGGACCTGATCAAACTAAAAAGCTTCTGCACAGCCAAGAGCATAGTGAGTAAAGCAAGCAGACAGCTCTCAGAATGGGAGAAAATATTTGCAGGTTATACCTCCAATAAGGGTCTAATAACCAGAATCCACAGAGTACTCAAATTTATTAGCAAGAAAAGAACACGTGACCCCATTTCAGGGTGGGCAAGGGACTTAAAGAGAAACTTCTCTAAAGAAGACAGACGCAAAATCTACAAACACATGAAAAAAAGCTCATCATCCTTAATCATCAGAGA